>JAJTUV010002673.1:0-118078 GCA_021653895.1 Mastomys natalensis | reverse complement strand
TATAACCTTGGCAATTTGTGGTTCTTTACAGTTTCTAGCTTGTCCCATAAATCAGGGTAAGCACGTACTCTTAGCTTCTGACCCATCTCTCCAGACCTCAATATATTCATTTGCTAATATCGCTTTTGAAATGTGGTAATGAAAGGCTAAAAGAGACAGAGAAACATTTACATAGGCAAAAGTAGAACTTTCAGATGAAAAGGTACCATATAGCAGCTGCTGCTCCTAGCAGGGCACAAAGTTGTCCTTTCATTGTCTCTTAAACCTTACCCTTTATCTTGTCTGTGGGAAATTAGGAGATCATTATTATTGGCAAGACACCAGCTCCACTGTAAAGAGCCTGGAGTTTGCAGCAATCACCATTGAGAGGAACCTTGTAATTGATTCATAAGAATGGAAAGGTGTAGAACATAGTTAAGGCCTTTTCAATTCATGTTTACCATTAGTGGGGCCTCATTGAAGACATTAGGAAAGTAAAGTGTAAATCAATAGTCCCATTATCTGTAATTACATTTGTATATCTTCTGCTTGCTTCCTGTGTTCAGCTAAAAATCTCCTTGTTTCCAAGCCAATTGTCCAATATTCTGTGTCCTTATTAATGTGGGTTTTCAGAGTATCTCAATGTCCATAAACCTGTAACAGGTTGGTAATATGCCCTGGACAGATCACTATGTCCTTAAACATCAATGGGTCCCAGCTAAGATATTCAGAACCGGCTTGCATGTTGTTAAGATACTGAATCCAATTTCTGAGACATGTTGTGTATATAATTCCTGCTGGGTGACATAGGGCTTAGATCCTTGTAGATCATTTGCCTATAATGTAAACGCTGAAGAGGAAACACAGAAAGATGATCAGGGCTTCATGGCTATCAGAATATTCAAAATGAAGGCACTTAAATATCAAGGAAATATATTATGTCAAAGGAACAGGGTGTACACGGACACTCTCCTCAGATCTGTGCATGCAAAGACACATGCCCTAGCATAAACATATCAAAGTCTCTCTCTCTTTCACACACCCACACACACCCACACACATACACATTAAAAATAACAAAAAAGAAAGTGATGTTATTTTATTTTTGCACTCTTCCTACATAGACACCAAAAGTAAATGTGTATACAATACATTCAGAATCTCTGATAATACTGGGCTACTGGGAATCTTAGATCCAGAAAAAAAAAAAAAAAAAAAAAAAAAAAAAAAAAAAAAAAGCTGTTCTTAGGGAATGCATACACCAAGATCTTCCAGGGGCCCATTAAATTATCCAGCTTCTAGTCTTGCTACCACAGAGGCTCCTGACACCTAACCCTAAATGACGAAATTACAGAACAGCACTTGAACCTGTTACAATTGCAAGTTAATTTATTTGTAGCACCTTCTGAACAGGACACTTAGAAAAGATTGGAAACAGCTCTAATTTCAGTGTCCAAGATTCAAGTGAGACATCACTGGACCCCCATTTTTTGGGCAGTGCTATGGCCACCTAGCCAGTCTTTGCTGTCTGTATATCTTTCTGTCACTTCTGTTTGTTAGAGAAACAAATAAAAAGTGGGATAAGTGAGCAATCCCAAGACCACTGCAACCAGCACAACCTCTGCCCACAGGGGAGTACACGACTCTCTCAATGTTAATGGCTCCCATCTGGTTGGGAGGCAGTACCACAGGGAGCAGGCTTGCAGGACATAGCACAAAACAACAAGAGTTTTGAGACAAGGATGAATATGGTGTCTGTTTCTCACCCAGAAAAGTTCAGATCTTCTGTG
This sequence comes from Mastomys natalensis, assembly GCA_021653895.1. Lineage (NCBI taxonomy): Eukaryota > Metazoa > Chordata > Mammalia > Rodentia > Muridae > Mastomys > Mastomys natalensis. The sequence goes on along the minus strand of JAJTUV010002673.1, from coordinate 116,309 downwards.
AATTAAATTGGCCCTCCTTTGGAGTCAGGTGTCCTAGTGAAGAATCTCTGGACATCCAGATGGTTCAGGGCATCTAAAATATGGTGAGTGGAGAACTGAACAATCTCAACATACCCAGTTTCAGTATGTTGGACAGTGACTTTCTCAGCTGCAAGACCCATGTCTCTGGCTTCATACCAGTAGACCCAAATTCTCTTGGTACAGCTAGGACCTGAAAAACCCAGACCTCTCTCTTAGCATCATTAGAGAAAGTTATCTTTCCTTCGTTTTATGTACCAGGAGAGCACAAACAATGCCTGAGGAGCAAGAAACAGTTCACCTGGCCTAGCTTGTACAGGAAGAGATAGCCTTTTCTGCCTTGGTCCTCTCTTCCCTCCACACACAGAGAATGACTCTGGCTATGGGAACTTTCCTTTCATGTTTAAGAGTATCCATGTGATGGTCTATAGTAGACTTACCATGCAAAAAGAGACAACTAATTGTAGACATAATTCTCAAAAGTTAGAGTTGATCAGAGTTTAAAAAAAAAGGATTTGGGAAGAAAAGTAAGATCCAGAGATTCAGACAAACACACACAGACACACACAGACACATACACACAGTGAGAGAGAGAAAAAGAGAGAGAGAGAGAGAAAAAGAGAGAGAGAGAGAGAGAGAGAGAGAGAGAGAGATTCAAAGACAGAGAGACAAAAAAGAGGGTGAGAGAGGGGGGAGAGAGAGAATATGAAGGACATACACAGAAAGACAGAGATAGATTCAAAGACACAGAGAACGAGTTGTCAATATTAATATATGAAAGAAGCCAGATGACAGAAGGACTGAAGGTGAAGCTATGGTGCATTTTTTAGAAAATCTGAAGGTCGCAATAGATAACTTGAGCTATATAAATGACACACAAAGGCTCAGGACTCTTGTGGACTGTCCCTTCCATTCTCTACAGTACTCTTCTGTTGTAAAATAAACTTTCTCTATTCCTTCCATTGTCATTTATCCTAATTATTTGCTTCAGAACACAAGAGAACTTTAATAATTTCTAAGGAATTGGTCATTCAAACAAATGTGTAAATCAATACATATTTTCAACACACTAGTAGGCACACCAGATAGATGGATTACAAAAAAGGCAAGCAATTTCTAAAATAAGCATCAAATACTTACTGTCTAGTACCATTCTTAGCTTTTGCATTTGTGGATGCTCAGAGGTGTTTTTATACAATCTGAAGAATTTACTTAATACTCATATAGAAATGTTGACTATAAACAGACGTTGGACTTAAGATAGCTCAACATAACTTGAAAGCAGTATCTGAACCTTCAGCATTCCTAACTCTCAAACATCATGAAAGTTCGGATCAATCAGCCTTTTAGTTACAGCTGCTTTCTCAGAAATCCAGTCTATGCCTTTTTACAAGAGGTGAGAGAAGCAACTATAGCATACTTGCATGATTTTCCTATTTTCCCCTTGCTAAAACACATGAAGAAGGCTCTCTCCAGAGTTTAAAGAAATGACAGAGCAATGAAAAGCATATACTGCTCTTGGTGATGACTCAAGTTTGTTCCCAATATTCAGTTCTGATGTTCTCAACCACTTATAAGTTTAGTTCCAGAGCATTCAGTGCCCTCTTTTGACCTGCACAGGTTGCAAATAGAGACAAACAATTTAAAATTGAAAAGAAATTAAAATGAAGAACAGGAAGTTGTCAATACAAACATGTTCCTATCAGACTTCCCTGCCTCCAGAACTGCAAGAAATAAATCTATTCTTTAAAAATTACCAAGTCTCAGCTGTTTTGTTTCAACAGCATAACTACTTCAGCATCACTGGTGTAAGTAAAAAGACTTGTCAGAGGTTTGTGTCCATATATAAACCCATCTTGTGTATAATAATTGGCAGGTCAACAATCTTTCAAGATCTCAGTTATGACTTGGAGCTAATAGCATCTATTTCTTACTGTTGCTCAAATTCTTATCAATAAAATATGTAAAGGCCTAAAAAAGGTAACAGACAACAGCCTTTCAAGACCCAGCCTCCCACCAAAGATAATGTGCCTAAAGCATGAAGCACCATGTGGGAACAAAAGGATTTTCACAAGACTTGGATCTTTTTATCCTAAGTCCTTTTATTCCCACACACTATTTTCACCCTCAATATTGATCTGCTTGCAGATTACACCATGCAATGATGCCTGCAATTCTAAATAACAAGTCATATCATCTCCTTCATGCATCTTAGTCCTCAATTAAGTGTATGACTCTAGGGAAGAACATATTTGCTATGCATCTACATTCAAACCAACATGCAAAGTCCCTAGATCTTCTTGGTGTAGAGAGAGCTGTCTTCTAATCCCAGTCAACTCCATCACCAGGTACTTAAGAACACTTAACAGCTACATGGTCATTGGTTATCACTCACATGTCCCTCCACAACCTTCAACATAGACTAATTAGAATAAATGCCACAAAGTCAGACACAGGTGTCTTTCTCAATACTGTCTCCCCCTTGACATCCTCACAGGATATATAAGAATTAACCCTAGAAGAAACCTTAGGAAATTTTTTCTTTATTTCAGATTTGCTACAAAGTTTGTGCATGGAGAGGAAAACTGAAGTTTTTATTTTGGAGAGTGAATATTGAAGCTGTTCAGGATATCTACCCAAAACAGTATAGCCAGAGCTTTGTTTTTTGTCCACTGTAACTCAACAGCTTGTCCAGCTACATTCTGAAAGGGATCCTTCTTTGAAGAATAAATTCTATTGGCACTTAATTTCTGATCTAACAGTTTACATTCAGTGACAATATTCCCTGGAGACTTGAAAAAACATCTATTCACTCTAGACTAGTAACTGTCAACTGACCAAATCAACAGTAACTTCACAGTCTGACTTGGTAACTCAATGAGTTCAATGAGAAACTTACAGGTACAATGGATAACTCAAAAGCAACAACCTCTCTGAAAGCCAACAGCATAAACTCTGATGAATAATAAAAACTGTAAATCAGGAAATCTCTGCATGACTTACAGACAGTGGGATAAGTCAGAAAGCAATCATCCATCAGTACTTTTATTGACTTTATTACTTTAACAGGAAGGAACATTATATACCTTGTAAGATACTTCCTGAGGGTCTTAAGGACTACCAGCTAATTCAATGTTGATTATGTCCATGAGTCTTGACCAGCTTCCCATTAGAAATTTCTGAGTCTTAATTAGATTCTCATTATTTGGAACATTCATAATGAAATATTTCAATTGGGAAGAAACTGCTTAACAGTAGCTAGTAAGAACACAACTCTAACAGAAAAAACAAATTCAAAGTTCCAAGGCCAAAAAAAGAAATGATTCTGTGAGATCTGAGGTCATTGGCATAGCAGGAGACTTTAACCAAGTAGACTCTTATCCTCTGACCTTTTTTTCTCTGCATTTTGAAAGTAAATGTAAGGCAACCCGCCTTGCTGATTTATCATCCATAAGCTAAACAGGCCATTTCTTGAAGTGGTCAGCTGCTCTCAGTATATCAATCCAAACCAAGGGCTTGAAAAGGGATTCATTGTTGTATTTCCAATTCTGTTGCCACAAGTAAGTCACACTCATCATTTCTTTCCCTTTTCCCAGCCTCTTTCCCCATGCATAGGCAGTAAATTAAAGAATAGAAAGAAGGACAGCAAAAAGGAAGGAAAGCTGCAGTATACCAAACTCAAGTCACTCTTTTTTTTACCTAGAATATGTCTTTCAATAGAGCTATTAAAAGTAACTATACACACACCTCAGGTCTGCAAGCAAAGGGCTTTGTTGTTGTGGTCAAATTGTCACTCAGCAAAGCATTTCTCCATCCTGAGAGATTAGGAGTGTGCCCAAAATGAGATCAAGAATTGAGGGAAGGCTGGGGAAAATATTCTAATCCATAAAATGCTTGCTATATAGAAATCAGAACCCAAGTATGACAAAGTTGAGAAGAACAATAGAATCAATGAATGGTTCCAGGTCACAGGAGAAATGACCTGTATGGGTCATTTCCATTAACATCCATGTTATTCAATATGTGTATGTCATAAGTTTTCTCTCACATGATTTGTCCCATACAGTAACCCTGGTAGAGACCATTCTACAGTCTGTCTACCAAATAGGTACTTTCATATGACAATATTGAAGCCTCTCTCTACATTTACTCTCCAGCCACAATTGAACAAAGTGAGGAGAACTGAGTACACTAACGTTGTTTTTTAACCAACTCCTTATCTTTTACGGAGTGGAAATAAGGGAATCTGAGTAAAAATAAGAAAACTAAAAGTGCTAATATCTTGGGTGATCATATTATTAGTATAAGCCTATATGATTCTACAGCATGCCACAAGACAATACTAATGACGATTTCAGAACAGACATAGACTGAAACAGACATATCTTGTAAACAACAGAATGAATGGCCACCTACATAACAATGTACACAGATATGTTTTGTTGGAACTATTAAGTATCACATGTGGTGAAAGTTCATGCCATAATGAAGAATCAGGAAACAGAAAAAAATTACGTTGCAATAAATGAGCATTTGTTATAAAAATTCTAACTTACAAAGAAATATGAGAATAGCAAAAGTTTTGTGGCTATTATCATTTTTAAACATTTAAGTGGTTCATCATGTTTTCTCTTTTGTCCTTGGTGATGTGCTTCTTCAAACTTCAAGTCATAAAGTAGGTAATTTCTACTATCAATTGTAAGAATAGTTTAAGTAGACAGAATAAAAAATGTTCTATAAGCTTCAATAAAAGTATTACTCTGCTAACCATGCTCTCTTTGTATCCTGGCCATCATTAAAAATTAATCTACTAATTTAAGCTTGCAAACAATATTAGAGAAAGTACTACCCTTCATTATATATATATATATATATATATATATATATATATATATGTATATATATATATATTATTCGTATGTGTCTGTGCGTCTGTGTGTGTGTGTGTGTGTGTAAAAGCAAGATTGAATTGTACCAGGACATCAAAAACTTCTAAAGTAATAGAACAAAGGTACTGGGTGGATAAGTCACTTGGTAAACATATCAATCAAACATAATAATGTGAAATCAACTCCAAGTACTAATGTACAAATCTAGTCAAGGTGAAGTGCTCTTGTAACTCTAGTGCTGGAGAGGCAAAAAGATGGCATCCTCTGGAGCTCACAAGCTAGACAGCCACAGAGAGAAATCTTGCCTCAAAAACAAAGGAAGCAGTGGGAGAAAAGGTTGATGGTGAGAGGGAACAAAATGCTAGATTGACCTCTAACCTGCCACAACAGCTTCACCACCACCACATACATATACATACACAAACATGTACATATGCATACACACATACACAGAACACATGTTTTTAACAATAAGAAATAGTTAAATATACTCAGATCCTTTATGTAAGAGGAAATTTGAGCAACTATGAAAATTGACCTTCCAGAGTTACCTTTACACAGAAAGATGCTAATGTGATGTTTAAAAGCAAGTTAGCCAAAAGTACTGCATCATGTGAAATATGTTTAGAATGACAAAACATCCTTTATTTTCAGGAAGAACTGCTTTATTCAAAACCAGGACATAAAAAAGTCAAGCATACATCCTTTCTTCCCATTCAAGTTATGCCCCCGCCATGCAAAAGTACTAAAGGGAAATTTATTTTCATAAATATGTTCTAGTGCTAGTGAGATGGCACAGAAATTAAGAAGACCCTCTTTTAGAGGTCCTGAATTGAATCTCCAGTAACCACATGTTGTCTCATGACCATCTGTAAAGAGATCTGACATTCTCTTCTGGCATGTAGGTGTACATTATAGAAATCACATCTATTTTTAAAAAATACAAAAATAAATATAAAATATTCTATATGATATTGTACAGAAATATCTTTATAATAAAATAGATATGATAAACTAACATATAGCCATTTTACACATTTTTAATGACTTATTTTATTTTTAATTATATGTTTGTATATTGTGCAGATATTCAGATATAAATTCAGGTGCTAGAAGAAGCCAGAAAGAGGAATTAGATCCCCTGCAGTCACAGAATGTTGTAAAGTTAAGCTGCCTTGATGTGGGTTCAGGAAACCAACCTCTGGACCTTGACAAGAGGAGCAAGTAGTCTTAACTACTGAGTCCTCTTTCCATCCCCATTTTATATCTGTCATGGGAAATAAATATAAGATGTGTATTTGACATAAAATATAGGGACTTGACATAAAAAAGGATGTTCTCTCCCTTGGGAGTGAAAACACCATTTAATAAAATGGACTTGATTAGTGGAAACTGTTTCTGAATATTATCAAGCTTTTAGATTTAAGGACTTTGCAAAAAATACTGGAGAAAGGTACATTATAAACAGCTCCAAAGGAAGACAATCAGCAAACCGAGCCAAAACAAGCTACAGAACAAATGAAAGAATTTCAACAAGGAATCCCTAAGTGGAAAACATTTCAGAGATGGACTAAGAATCAATGTTGGCATGACCTATATCCACATGCATTCTATCAAATGACTATGTAGGTATGCACTTGACACTTCCTCATCTTTCCAAAAAGAAAATTATCTGAGATTATCATGATAAATGTAAGCTGCCCTAGGGGAGGTCACAGAAGGTCACATTACTCTCAATCTGTCCAAAAGCAACACTAAAATATCAACTCTGTGGTGTCCCCCTAATGATTGCAGCTGATTACTTCAGAAGGAGTAAATGGTGGAACATCTTTCACTATGCCAGTAACTTTTTCCTATAATATAGGAATGTGGATTTTGATAAGTGAAGAGATGGCAACTTGGGAGAGAGACAGAAGCATGAATGAGAATAAAGCAGTGAGCCCCATGTGGAAAAGAAGCAATGTCAAAGAAGTCTGGATAAATTAGAAGGTAGCCAAGAGACTGCCAGACTAAAATTGCTAAAAGCCTTAATCTATATAGATGTCTCCACATCTTATAATTAAACCACAAGGACTAAGCAGAAAGCCCTGCAATAGATCAGGAAAAAAAAATAAGTGTTCTGTTTACCAAAAGGAGCAGTTATAGGTATGATTGTGTTACCTGAGAGGTGAATGCCTGTCCCTTGTCAGAGCCCAGAAACAAGGGCAGTCTATACCTGGGCATGAGGTCCTCCAGGAACTTCTTGGTCACCAAAGTAGAAGTCTCTTTCTTGGTAGGGGATGCCTTTACCCAACCTGAAAAACTATCTACAAGGATTAGGAAGTATGTATATCCATACAGACCTGGCTTATTTCCAGTGTAGTCTATTTCTCAGTTTGTACCTGGTGTTCGCCCTTGCAGTCTAGTTCCCAGGTTTCCTTGCCCATGATTAGGGGGTTTATTGCTTTACAGACTGGGCAGTGGGAAATGACCTCATCTATTAGGGGTCCTAGATGAAAGATTATATATTTGGCATTCCTCAGCAGTTCTTTCAGTTTCCTGTGGGTATTTTGATGAATCTGAGTTATAAGGTATTTAGTGAATTCTGAAGGAAGGATTACATGACTGCCTGCTGTGTGGAACCATCTTTCTTTCTGATAAAATCCTTGACATTTTGTTAAATCCCTTTTGAGGGATGAGAACTACTATGCTTCTGACTGTGGAGTTTAATGCAATCTCCTTTTTAGCATTAAAGGCTGGCCTGTTTCCTGGTGCCTTCTCATCCTTGTCCTAGTGATGTCCTGGTCAGTGACCAACGACTACTATGAGAGGCAGCCATAATGTCTCTAACAAAGCCAGGATCTCGTCTTTATTTTTGATAGTTTTTCCTTCTGTTGTGTATACCCCCTTTATATATGAGTACATGAACAAGATCCATAGCAAAGGCATATCATCTGTCCCTGTAGATGTTAACCATTTTGTCTTTTGTCAATTTTGGGACTTGTTTCAAGGCCATTAATTCAGCTTTCTGAGCTGAAGTCCCAGGTGATAGGGTGAAGCCCATATTATAGATTCAAGATCAACCATCACTAGACTCGGATACCTGATTTGATTATGTATGAAGCTACTCCATTCTTTAAAAAAGTTACTTCTGCATCTGTTCAGGTGATGTCCATTAGGCCTGGTCTCAGTCTTTGGACTTAGTTTAGTACTATCAAATAGTGCATGACATCCAGGTCCAGGTTCTGGAGCAGAGTTGAAGGGCAGAGGCAGGAAGGTATCTAATGCTGAATGGATTTAGGAGCAGGGACTGATAGTGGGCCATGTGGGCATTTGATATCCAGTAGTCTGGGTGAGGGAGGTTTGAGAACCCCCGTGATGGAATTAGGGGTGGTTATAATCAGTTTTTGTCCCATTGTAATTTTATCTTTATCCAAGACCAGCAAAGGAGTGGCTGTCAGGCTAGCCATCCCTGTGCCACAGGGTACAGCAATTTAAACAGATAGAACACTAGTATTTTCCAAGAGACCAGGGTCTGGAATCAATACCCCTTTGACCATGCCTTTGTTTTGTGTACATACAAGACAATGGCTTATGAATTTCTGGCAAAGAGAGTGCTGGAATTTCAAAGAGTACCTCCTTGTGTCTCAGGAGTCCCATTCAAAGCATTATCTTGCGCCTTTGAGGCCTCATAGAGGGACTTCATAATTCTATTAATCCTGGTACTCAGAGTCTATAAAACTCTGATGAGCTCAAGAGTTTACGAATTTGATGCCGGGTCTTGGGGACAGGTATGTTGAGAATTGTCTCTTTTCTGGCCTGGGAAAGCAGGGTTGCTTTGTGACTGACTATATGTTCAACTTTAGAGAAGATCGTGAGATTCTTTTTTTTTTCTTTGTTAATTTTATTTTTTGCTTATCACTTTATAACCGTCCCAGTCACCCCTCCCACAATCCTTCCCCATCTCTTGTTTTCTGAGTACCCCTCCTCCTGTATCCCCACCCTGCCACTTTAGTCTCTGAGAGGCTAGGTGCTTCCTCTCCATTAAGATGATAATTCTTTGGTATTTGAGTGAAAAATACTATTATTGTATATTAGTCCATTTCATTCATAGTGATTATTAGTTTTATTATTTCTCTATGTAATTTTGGCTGACTGATCTACCAGTTGGTGAGAGTGGGGTGTTGAAGTCTAACACTATTCATGTGTGGTTGTGATATGTGAATTAAGCTTTAGTAATTTGCTTTTACAAATATCGATGTCTTTGTGTTTGGGCCATATATGTTCAAAATTGAGATATCATCTTGTGATATTTTTCCTTTGATGAGTATGAAATGTCCTTCCCTGTCTGCATGTGTGTGCTTGTCTTTGTGTGTGTATTTGTGTTTGTGTGTATGCTTGTGTATGTGTATTTGTGCATGCTTTCCTTGTTTTTGTTGTATGGAATTACTTATTTCCTGTGGTTTTCCTGGATGCAATTATCCTCTTTGGGTTTGAAATGTCCTTTTATTATTTTCTGTAAGCCTGGATTAATGGATAAATATTGTTTAAATTTGGATTTGTATTGAAATCTCATATTTTCTTGATCTGTGGTGATTGGTAGTTTTGCTGAGTATATGAGTCTACGTTGATATATGTAAGTTATTTTTTTTGTTTGTTTATATAGATTACAAGATATCACTTGGCATGTCTTTGAAGGAGATTCAATATTAAGTTTATTAAAGTGGGAAGATCTACCCTAAATGTGGTTGACACCAGTGCAGGAGCATCACACTGAATAAACAGAGGAAACCAAGATTAGCAAGGGTTCATCCATCTCCACTCCCTGATCACAGTGGTAACAACTGCCTCATACTTCTGGGACCATATCATCCATATCATGGTGAACAGAATCTCCTAGTACTGTGGGATCCATTGTAAACTCTTCCTTCCTAAAATATATCTTGGCAGGTATATTGTTACAGCAACAAGTCAAGTAACTAAGATCAATAGAAAGTGATGTAAAAGAAACACTGAGATTAATATCACATGGTTTGGTCTCTTGCCGCACAGTGCATGATATGGCTCACTCACTTTGTACCAGGCAGAACTCTAGGAATGTGTCTCTTGAATAATTAAATGTATTGTTCAAAAGTGTCCATCCTTTCAGAAAATTTATCAGTCTTCAATGAAACTTTGAAGCAAGCACGATTGTTATTCTCTTGTAAATTCTTTGGAACAGGTATTTAGATGTACAGTAGCTCAAACAAAATTTCCTGGCATCATATTTTGGTTTAAGAGTTACCCCTCACTGAATAGCAAGTATGGCGACAAATGCATGATGTGACTAGCCATATGATATTCACAGCCAGGAACTAAAGAGAGAGGAATTTGGTGTTTAGCTTACTTTTTTTTTTTTTTTTCTGCTATCTATGACTCTAGTCAGTGGCACAATGGAACTCACACTTAGGATAGGATTCATTATCTTAAATTAACCTAATCTACAAAATCCCTAGGCATGGCCACAGATTTGTCTCCGGAGTGATTCAAGATCCATTTGGGCTGACAATCAAGATTCTGCTGAGTAGAATTTCAGCACATACAGATATATTATATTATATATATTATATTATATTATATTATATTATATTATATTATTTATTATATTATATTATATTATTATATTATATTATAATGGGAAATTGCAATCCATGTTTTTGGATTAAAGGACTCTAGCTCACTGAGTCAGAATGAAACATAATTTTAAGGTATTAGCAAGCTTACCATATCAGTGGTGGGTTTAAACTAACATTTACTAATTTAGAAGGAAAGAGTACAGTGTATTGGTCACAGTCTAGAGTCTAGAGTCAAACTCAAAGGCAGCTCACTTCCTACAGGACCCTCAGAAGATTATGTTTCATCTCTGTGAGTTTCCCATATATAACCTATATATATAAAAAGCTAAGAAGACAGTTGAGTGGTAAGGTGCCTACTGGGAAAGTCTGGAGAGCTGAGTTGGATCCCTGGACCCTAAATAAGGATGGAAGGAGAGCTGAATCCATGAAATTGTCCACTGGTCTCTACACATGTATCACTGTACCTGTACCTACACACACACACACATACACACATACACACACAAACACACACACTGAGAGATAGAGATACAGAGACAGAGAGAGAGACTAATGATGATAGTAATAGGTAAATAAATTTTCAAAATTATGCCTCTCTCATTAGTTTTGGGGAGGTATTAATGTATCATATATTGTATATGTTGGAATAAAGTTCATTTGGTAAAGTGCTTGCCTTGTAAGCTTGAGGACCTGAGTTAAATACTTATTGCCCACAGAGAAAACAAAGACAGTGTATGATTGTCCATACTTCAATCCAATTGCTGAAGGCAGAGACAAGCAGATCAGATGACTCACTGGCCAGCCAATTTAACATAGTTACCTGGCTAAAGGCCAGTGAAAGTCACTGAATGTCCAAAAATAGTAGTGGAGAATATCTGAGTAAAGATATTCAGTGTCAGACTCTGTCTTCTGTATGCACACATATGTCTTCACACACATAATGCATAGAGAAAAACACACAAACACACACACACACACACAGAGAGAGAGAGAGAGAGAGAGAGAGAGAGAGAGAGAGAGAGAGAGAGAGAAGGAGGGAGGGGATGGGTGGGGAGGGAGAGAGAAAAAGATTAAATCAAATTTACCCCGTTCCTAAGAGCCACAGTTTCTCCAGTAGAGAACACAGCATGTTTTAATGATAGACATTTCAGCCATCCACAGTTGGGATCATCTAGGGAACAGAGATGCTTTGCCTTAGCTAGATTACTTCATCAGCAAGTCGCACTGTCCAACCAAACTCACATCATCCCCAGGCCTCTTCTTTCTAGAGCTCATTGAGTCTTGGAGGAGCTGTCAGGCAGAAAAGTTCAATTTTGCCTCTTGAATTGGGATGTGTAAGGTAGCCTCTCATACTCAGCAATACCCAATGTGTCTCATATTCCATTTTCTTTATAATAGCCAGTATGAAATTTTCATCAGATATTCTGTTTTAATCTTGTGAAATATTAAACATCAATAAATTATTTAAGTCAATGGAAAATATTGCAAATATTCTCGAATTTTATGGAGAGACTCTATTGCAATGGGTCACTTAAGGACTATTTAGGTATAAAAGTAAACCTCCCATAAGAGTTTCCTTTCATTTTCCCGTATTACCTGATCCCCTTTGGTGGAATATCAATTGCAAATAAACACACAAAGAAGCAGTTCTAGGTAGGCACCTGCTTTATCTATTGGGAGATGAGTATAAATAAGATACAGAGACCTGAACAAAACTGGGTCCCAATCCTTGAACAGACTCAAACTATGCGAGAGGTACCAGGAAGTAAATTTTCTGTTGACTTGACAGAAAACACAACCTGATGGACCAAGGTTGTGACCAAGGAAGCAAGCTGATGACAAAGAATAGATGTCTGAGTAATTTCAGAGTCACTGAGGTAGATCTGTTTTCATGAGAAGCTGAGGGGATGTATGAGAGCAGGTCCAACAGGAAGAGGAATCCAGCTCCTCTCAATGTTGTCTACAAAATAAGTTATCTCCTTGCTAAGGATCCTCTCTGAATATAGTTTCCACTACGGACACCCACACTGTATCAGTTTGGAGGGCCAAGTCTTCCCACCCCAGCTTTCCAGCTATACCTCAACACAGGAAAATATGTCCTGGAATGTCAAGAGTACATTGCAAGAATTTGTCTGGAATCCATTAATAGCTCATGTTCATGAGCACAATTGTTCAAAGGTATTCGGTTACTGTAACAAAGTAGCTAATACAGTTTTAGTGGATGTCCCTTTTTTGTCTTGTCCCCTCCTATCTGTAGGTCCTCAATAACAGACATGGCATAGCATTCTAAAGGATGTAGGATGCAGAGACTTATGGGGATACATCAATAGCCAAAAATAAGTGTGCCAGTAATGAGCCCAGAACACATTTGTAATTTAACCCTCCTACAAACCCATCCTCACCAATTTGCCCAGTCTACAAGTCCAGCCTCACCAATGAATAGTGATACTCTCATACAAATAAAAATTATTCTACTTCATAAGGCAGGGAAATTCCATTTATTAGGACATTTATTATTTTTCCAATTTATTGTAATGGGAAACTTTTTTTTCTATTTTTTCTGTAATTACAAGCATAAAGTTTAAGTATGTGGTCTCTCTGACAATCATACTGTTCTTAAGTCTAATGCCCTTGGATACAATAACTTATATAACTGTGTGGAGAGCCTGCATTGCCATCTGTCTGTTGATGATTGTGTTGCACCCAAAAGCCTACTGTGTTTGTATAAATTTCTCTGTGTGTGTGTTTATTGATAGGTTTCTAGGTGCATGTGCACTTGTGTGTACATTCATGTGGCAGGCGGAGGTCAACTTCAGATGTTCTCCTCAGGACCCATATTCCTTTTTCTCAGGGACCTGAAGGTAACAAATAGGTTAGACAGACTAACCAGAGAGCAACAAGGACCCCCCTGTCTCTTCCACTTACCACTAAGTTAAAGGTATTTTCTAATTATTACCAGAGCCAATATATTGATAGAGGGAGTGAAAGAGTGACAAGGGAGAGGGAGAAAGAGAGGCAGTGAGAAGGAGAGGGTGAGAGAAAAGGAAAATGATGGAGGGGGACAGAGGGAGAGAGAGGGAGGGAGGGAGGGAATAGGAAGGGAGAGAGAGAGAGAGAGAGAGAGAGAGAGAGAGAGAGAGAGAGAGAGAGAAGCATTCCAGAGTAACTAAGAGCTAATTAACCTCAGATGTCCAAGATCACATTAAGCCTGACCTTGAATTGGATGGATTGTCTGAAAACAAAAAAATGTTTGTCTCACCCTATATGCACATGGTGTGATGCACAGTTAGCACAGGAAAAGAAAAAATGTGCAACAGTATTATTTTCCTTTTCAAATGAATAGCAGTCAAAGACCCATGAAAAGATCTCCTTTCTGGAGACCACTTTAACAATGTTGATATTCAGAAAGTGTTCTATGCTCCCAAGCAGAAGGACTAGTTCTGTGTGTCTTTTCTTTTTTTCTTTTTGTTTTTTGTTTTTTGTTGTTGTTGTTGTTTTTTGTTGTTGTTGTTGTTTTTTTTTGTTTGTTTTTGTTTTTTGTTTTTTTGTTTTTTTTTTTTTTTTTGTTTTTTGAGACAGGTTTTCTCTGTGTATCTCTGGCTGTCCTGGAACTCACTCTGTAGCCTTGAACTCAGAAATCTGCCTGCCTCTACCTTCCAAGTGCTAGGATTAAAGGTGTGCACCACCACTATCCATCTTTTAAGTTGTTCTTTGGTAGGGAAAGTTACTCAGGTTTTCAGCAAGCCCTAATGAGCAGGGTGCATCCATCTGTCTGTGTTTTGTTATTCCTTTTGGTTCTGGCTGTAAGGATTCAGAAAAACATCCTTATTCCCTAGGGAGTAAATGGTCATGGATGTCTATTTCAATACCTCTCACATTGTAAAGTGCTGGCTAATAAAATGCAATTATAAAAGATTCAGTAGAGACTTTTCCCTTCACACTCCCTTGATAAAAGCTCTATCTGTCCCAAACGCTACAAGCTCACATGGGTCTGTGGTCTATGTGTCAAGGTGGCTGATTGGGATGTGTTTCAGAAGTAAACAGAGTCCCCACATCCCATAAAGAGTTCTTTCACTAGAACCCATTCTTCTAGTTCCTTCCTTTCAATGCTATTGCCATTAAGCCATGTCCTGGCACACCTTCAGAGACAGTCATAGCATTTTGTATTTTGTATCTGCTTCCTGAATTGAGGGTACTCTTGCTGCTCCAGGTCAAGTGTCTTGAGAGCTGAGTCAAATAAACAACCTATCTGGGATGGCTAATCTTAATTGTCAACAGAAAAGATCTAGGATCACCTAGGAGACCAATCTCTGGCAATGCATGGGATGGAGCTTCTAGATAGGGTAATTTGAGGTAGGAGACCAACCTCAATGTAGGTAGTGGCTTTGAGTTACTGATCTGACGACCCCCACACACACACACACAATAAAGCACTGTAACCTTGAATTATAAGATAAATGAGCCTATTCTCCCCTAAGATGATTTTTAGGTTGGTGTTTTATCAAAGTAACAAATAAAACTAAGACAACAAAGAAAGTACTTCACAAGACACAGCAAATCAAAATTTCCTGGGCAGATGAAGAAGCAAATAAGAGTACAAGAATTCGGACTAAACTATGAATCACAAGGGCAAGATCCTAGCAGTGCCTCTGTTCCTCCTTATTCAATCTCAGTGTTATATTTAATGTTTTATTGCTACTTGAATGAAATGTAGTTCACCCCACTGCACAGGGTAGGCACTTATTTCTTGTTAGTGGATAAATAAGGGTAGGAGTAAAATTCCATTTTCCTTTATGGTGTATCATGCTGTCAAGGGTGGATGGGTGTTCAGAGGGCCCTGAAACTGCAAGTGGAGTTTGTCTGTATTATTCCAAAGGCATCTGTTGAGATCATGATGGTTTTAGGGGGTTAGGCCTGTGGGATATGTTGAGGGCAGTGTGTGGGTCTTTCCCTTCTCTCCTTCCTCTCTCCTCCTTTCCCCTCCCATTCTCCTGTCTGTCCTTCTCCCCTTCCCATTCTCCTCTCTACTCTTTTACCTTCACATTCTCCTCTCTCCAATTCTTCCTTCTCCCTGCCCTCCTTCCCTTGTCCTATTCTCCTGTCCTCTCTTACCACTCCCATTCTGATCTTTCCCTTTCCTGCTTCAATTTTGCTCTCTCACCTCAAACCCTCTCATTCTTCTCTCTCCTCTCCTTTTCCATTCTTTTCCTCTCTCCTCTGCTTCTCTCTCTAATTCTTTCCTTCCCTTCCACTTCCTCTTTTACCTCCTCCTCTGTCCATACCTTCTCTTTGGGCCCCATCTCTCCCCTCAGCAAAAGGAAGATTAAGGAGGCATCTGAGGATACTATACGGTTTGACTTTTCAGTAGGTGAAGGCAGTGAGGTAAAGACAAATCCTACCTCTTTGAATCCCCCTCAGAGGCATTCGCTACATCAAATAATCTAGGTTAAGGAACTTTGTTTTTATTGATTACATGCTTTGTTCTGGAAAGCATTGTCTGAATCAGTGAATTCGTTATGCAATTAAGGAAAAGCACTTCATGGCCATGGTTTCCAGCAAGGATCTCAGGATATAAATGGGATATTGGATTTTTGGAGACACAATTTGATGGTGCTGACATTTGAATAAACTTTTGTTATACTTGAGGGTATTAATATCTTTCTGTGGTTACATAATTGCATCCTCAGTTGAGCTTCTCTTGTCCCTCCAGTCCTCTGACCCTTGAAAGTCACTTACTGGCTCAACTTACTCCTATTGTGGCAGGGTTTTTCAACCCACAGCATGCAGGCCACATAGAATCCAGGGTAGATAGCTAGAAATGCAACCTAACACAGCATTATAGCGTTACAATGCTGGCCTTTTAATGTAAAAAGTTTGGGGACACATGGTGACAGAATACTTTCTCTAAAAATTTTGTCCAACAGCCTCAAGGAATTCTGTTTCCACTACATTTATATGGTCTTTACTGTTATGAAATCCACTTTAAATAGCCAAAAATTACAGTGTTTAACATAGATCTGAAACTTCTAACACAAGCCACATCCTTACTCATGTGTTCATATGGAGCTGTGGGCAGACGCAGTGCAAATATCTGCCTGCAATGTACTTCAAAGACCCAGAGGCTTCTTCTCAACTGTAGCTGTCAAATGAGAGTCCAGAAGCTTGCTTTTGATTCCTTGACTACCCACAAGTTTCTGAGGTTTTCTTAACTACCAACACCCAAATGACATCCTTGGAGGTTCTCCTGTCCACTTCCTCCCTTCCTCCAATCCTCTGACAACGTCTACCTGTCTTCCTCATTCCTCTCCCTGATCCACTCCTTCCATTCCTCCATTTGTAATTCTGTTATTCCTCATACTGTTTCCCTGACTGTCATGAGTCATGATGGGTGATGTCATAATTAAAACTAATGCCAAGGTTGAAACAAAGAGGGTGTGAGGCCTCAAGAGATGGGTTAGAGGTGAAGAGTTCCTATCTCTCAGACACCAGAGTTAAGTTCCCCAAATCCATGTTATTTAGCTCACAGCCACCTCTAACTCCAGATACAGCACATAGGATGCCTTACTCTGGCCTCCATATATACTAACACACACACACACACACACACACACACACACACACACACACAAACAGAGTCATAAATTATTTATTTTTTAAAAAGTGTATTTTTGAATACTGGGGAAGTTAACCATAAAGACTCCAGCTAACTAGAGGAAAGATGAGAATGGGAAAACAAGGAAGTCAACTCCAACTGACTTCCTGGGAACATTTCCTGATTAGCATAGGCAAGTCACCATTGTCCCTATTTCCTGTAAGCTCTTCAACTTTGTTGGAGAGTTCCACCTTTACATACATTTTTGCATCTAAAATATCTAAATGTAGCAGACTGAATTATGGATAAGGAGATCTATGATATAACCTGGCTATTCAAGGAGGAAGAACAGTCCAGGGATAAAAAGAAGAGGGGAAATAATAGGCCAAGACATCTAAGTGCAGATATTAAAGGCAGTCACATTCTGGCTACTTTGCTGGGTATACTCTGCATTATGGACAGTAAATTTTTCACTTCTTAAGCGTCTGTGCACATGGCCAACTGATAGAATGTGAAAAAGCTGCAGAGTACAGCAAGGATATGTGCCTCTTCAGTATGTTAAATATATTACTATTAATAATAATGATGAAATGATAATAAAATGATAGAAACATAGCTTTCTGAATGTGTGCCTGCCTGAAAGCTATACTGTGGTATGTCTGTCCCAGACTCCCTGTCTGTATAACTGTGTGTTGCTAACTGAACAATACACAAAACATCATATAAGGAAGAAATGAGGGATAGTTTGCAGAAATCTTTAACAGAGTTTTATGTGGGATTAAATCACTGACTCTAACAGACGTAGCTAACAAACAAACCAATGCTACAGAACCAATCTGTGCTAATAAGCACTATTTTTCATGTTTCATCAAATAGTTATGAAATATATTTATTTTATGAGGCTGCTTTTCAACATGTGACTTCCATAATAAACACAAACACACATTTGTTACTCTTAGGTTCTGGGCCATAATTTAAGGATACATAAATTAAGAACACAGGATATATTACTTTAGGTTATAAAAGCTGATTACATGGGAATTCTGAGGCAAGTAAAGTTGATTGTCACATTGTTTTCTTCAAAGCAGATTAAAGAACAGGCAACTGCAAAGAAAGGTAGAAATCTTAAATGACTACAAGGTGTATCATTAACACAGACTGTGAGGTCCAGCAATGTTCTAATTTCTTAACTTGTAATGTGTCAGTGCATTGGTGCCTCTCAGAAGTATCTCAACTCTGATGTCAAGAGAATGGGGACAGTATCAGCATTGTTATTTGAGTCAGAAGCTATCAGCCAGGACACTTCCAAAATTCAGCTGCCTCTCTACATGCATAGCTATTCTAAGTGAGAAAGAAAAATAAAATATGCATATAAGGGTAGTTCTGATGCTGTGGTCCCATTCCCCAATTGGTTCTTGATCTGTCATTAAAGAATCCATGAGTCAATTACAGGGTGTATGGGACAAGTAGGACTGCTGGATTCTGGGATCAGAAAAAAGACACAAGGAAGAAGAAAGGGTTTGTCATACTTTGGAAAGAGGAGAACCAGGCAACCATGTTAGGTCTCTGGAGGAGTGATGGGCTGTGGTCATTTCTATAGACAGGTGGTTAGAGATATTTCTCAGGGATTAGATTCAACTGACCAGCAAAAGTTAGGGCAGGTGGGAGGAGAGGGACAAAGAGAAGTGGAACTAATGAGAAGGGTACACTTTTACAGAAGGGAGATAGTAGTGTCCAGCAATTTCATCAAGAAGGCAAGTTGAAAAGGTAAAACAGTGTGTGTGTGTGTGTGTGTGTGTGTGTGTGTGTGTGTGTGTCTGTGTGTATGTGTGTGTGTGTGTCTTTATCAAAGAATTCAAGTGAAGCCAGGTGGTAGCTGGTAGAGTAGCCCATTCCTGGAGCATAGGTGGGGTATCAAAATGTTACATGCAATATATGTGAACTTGGAAATAACACACATTGGAAGATTTCATTTGCATGAAAAAGTACTGACTTTTTGAAATACTTCCTTAAAATAAACCACTCCTTATGTTTTGAGTTATATGTTTAAAATATTTTATTTTGTTGTCAAAATAAAAATCCAGGAGTATACAGAATCTGAACATTAAGTAAACTTACTAAAATAGTAAATATTTTGAGGAACTAGATAGTATGTTGAAAACAAAAGCAGGTGTGTGTGAGCTCAGAAAGGAAGTAAATTCTAGATTCATAAAAGAAAACTGATCATAGCATAATGAGAGTACATATGGTAAAAATGAAGTACATATGGTTAATTGGTACAATCTAAAATTGATACAAGCTGATAAAAGTTACCAAAAAAGGGGAACAATGAGGAAAAGGGAATTATAATTAATATATTTAGGAAATGTAGCAAAGTAATTAGCTCTGATGACAATAAATGTATTTAAAATTAAAAACTAACAAAAAGCACACATATATTTTTATTGTTTGAAGTCTTGAATCTTTTATGATTATATATCATATATAATACATACACATACACACACTACTCACTTTTTAAAGATAGTAAGACCTCAATCAAGAAAAACTACACCAATGCAGTTTCTATATGGAGAAGGGTACTGGGTACCTTCTCCTAAAAAAACAATGACAATCAGGGATTTATTCTAGAGAGAAGGGCAGGGTCTTATGTATAGAGTGCCACTAAGAGGAAATATCAAGGCAGCAAGAACCAAATACTTGTGTGCCAAAGCAACCCAAGTATTCTTGCTGAAGATAAGCTAGACGGACAGATTGCTACAATATATGCTTTTCAAATAATTGTCCAGCAATATATCATGTATGACATATATATATATATATATTATATATATATATTTTATATGTCATAACTTTATACTTAACATATCCACAGCATGTTACCAGTTTATATAATAACTATGCTGTATAAATACATCCAAAGCCTACATACAGGCTTATATAATAATGTCTATGCTATACACATACCTGTACAACACATATACAGCTCTAAATAATAGCTCTCCTGTAAACATATATCCACATATATATCCGCACCTGCTCCAATAACTCAACAGTAATAAGGTAAGAAAGTAAGTGTTTATTTTGGCTGAAAGTTCAAGGACACAGCCCATCACAGTGTGTAAATCATTGTGGTAGGAGCTCAAGGCAGCTGCTCTTACTGCACTAGAAGTCATTGAGGGGTTCCCTGTAGGTATCATACAGTGAAATGAAATATTCAGAGAGATGAGTATGAAAATCTGGTGCTCATTAACTTTTTCAACTTGAATAAGATTTCAGGGTGTCTAATAACACATAGTTTATTTCCAATGAATTTAAACCCTGTACAATTTAGGGGAAAATGTTTCTTGGGGTAATACAACCACAAGTACACAAAAAGCATGAATACTTTGAAACATAACTCAGGCTAGTATCACTTCTTTAAAGTAGATAGGTTCTAAAAATACACAAACTATACTAGATTATGAGCCTAAGGATCTGGCCAGATTTTTGTCATACAGATAGCAGAGGTCATTTGGGCTCTTAGCCATCTCTGGTCTTGGTTGGGGGAACTTGAGTGAACCTCTAACTATAAGGATCATTTAGATTATTAGCCACTTCCTGTCCTGGTTTTGGAGATGGATATGACATGGTCCAACAGATACAACAGATCATCAAACAGTTAATCCTTTCCAATTCTCAGCTTTCTGGATAGAAAAACAGGTTTTTCATCTTCCCATTAAAAAGACAAATATTTTTGGGATTAACATTCCTGGTTTTGCTAAAGATCTTTGGACACAAGGATCTTCATGCTATGTTCCCAAGAAGTTAGAAACTGGAGACAGACAAACGCTGTTTCTCAGTTTGTTTTCTCCTTTCCATTCAGCCCAGGACCAGAGCCTAGAGAATTTGGCCACCAGTTGTTCAGGTGTATCCTTTCATTGCAATTATTTTCATCTAGAAAATTCTTCAGAGATGTGCCCAGAGGCTTCTATCCAGTGTCTCTTGTTCCCTCCAAGATGACAATGCATATTGGTCATCACACCTATATACATATGTATATGAATGTGTACTGAGTCTTACATGGCCATGTGCAAGAAAAAGAGTGATACCTTTCCTGACCCTGGAACAGAGCAAGCAGGGTGTGGGACTTTAAAATTGTTGAAGGTTGCTAATTGTGAGGCTTGATTACTCATATCTATGTCTATCTCTATGTCTATATATCTATTCTATATCTAATCTTTTTCTAATATCTCTATCTCCACCTCTACCTCTACCCCTGCATATACACATACACATGCACTTGCACATACATGTATGCGTGTTCCTAGTTTGGGAAATACTCCCCCTGCCAAGCTAATTGGAAAATATTCTCCCTTTCAACATTATTTGGAAATGTCTTCTCTGCCAAGGTTAATGACTCCATGATAATCACAGACAGCATGAGCCTGAGAGACAAAGGTGTATCTATACCCTTAGCAAAAAAAAAAAAAAAAAAAAAAAAAAGGTAAATGCTGTGATCTTCAGGACAGCCATTAAAGCTGTGGGAAGAAACCCTGAAAATATAAGTTCAAAAATATATAATTTTCAACTATGCAAAATATAAAGATGTAATATAAATTATATAACAAGATTCATGGACCTATAAGAGCAGAGGCACCTGCATTATGTACCAGCTTGTCATAAATATACAGAAGCAGTAAGATTTCTAAGAGCAAGGTCATCCTGAAACAGATCTAGTTTAGGCCCAGGTGTGGGAAGAATGGTGATCTCAGAGCAATATCTCATCAAGGTAGCTTCTTGTCTGTGCCTACAAAGGAATTAAGATCTATGAATTCAATTGCAATATTAAGAAAAAAATGAAAGAAAGAATGTGCTTGCTGTCTCTCAAACACTACTTCTCTAATGAACCCTTCTCCAAGCTGAGGATGATCCTTGGCAAATGTGTGTTGCCTATATAGCTATATTGTATAATATGCACTAAATGTAATAATAATGTATGATATGTTATGTAAAATGTACTTTACTATGTCTATAATATAGATATATACATGATAGCCTAAAATATTTCCAAAGATAAGAACTTTCTGTGGTATGCATTTTGGGGAATTAACTTTGGTACTGCATCCTCTACTTCGTCCTGCTCAGGGATATCCTGATGCTATTGAAAACCAGGCTGGAATGATGAAGCAGAAGCCAGAACAAGTAGAGATCTTTAGGAAACCAGTGCAAGGTAAGTTGCAACTTTCAGAAAGGAAAGCATTTAATTGTGGCTGGCTTGCAATTTTGGGAGCTTTAATTTATTATCATCATGATGAAAAACATGATGGAAACACCTGTTGATGGAAAACCTGGTGTTGCAGAAGCAGAAATTCTACATATAGATTCACAAGCAGCTGTAAGAGATGAAACACAAATTGGACTGGCTTGGACATTTGAAACCTAAAATCCCACCCCAGTGGCATACACTGTCCAACAAGACCACATCTACTCTTACAAGCTCACACTACCTGATCCCTGTCAAGTACTGCTACTCCCAAATGACCAAGCATTCAAATCTATAGACCTACAGGGGGAATTCTTACTCAGACCACCTATCCAATATACACACTCTGTATCATAATAAATTGTCCTTTTCTAACAGAAAATTTAGTGACAGAAGTAAAATGTGCTTTAGAAATACTGTGCCTATTGTTAGATATTGGCTCATTAATTAAAAGCACTTACTGAATAGGTTTTTTTTGTGGGGGTGTCATATTTTGTTTTATTTTTAATTGGATATTTTATTTATTTACATTTCAAATGTTATCCCTTTTCCAGCTTTCCACTCTGCAAACCCACTATCCCATTCCTACTTCTATGAAGGTACTTTCCCACCGACCTGCCCACTCTAGCATTCCTCTACAATATGGAACCAAGCCTTCACAAGACCAAGGGCCTTCCCTCCCACTGATGCCAAATAAGACACCTTCAGCTTCTTCAGTCCTTCCACTAACTCCTCCATTGAGGTCTCTGTGCTCAGGCCATTGGCTGGCTGCAAGCATCCACATCTGTATTGGTCAGGACCTGGCAGAGCCTACCAGGAGACAGCTCTATCAGGCACCTTTCAGCAAGCACTTCTTGGCATCTACAATAGTGTCTGTGTTTGATGTCTTCATGTAGGATGGATCCCCAGGTGGAACAGTCTGTGGGTGGCCTTTTCTTCAATGTCTCCTCCACTCTTTTTCCCTGTATTTCCTTTAAAAGGAGTAATTCTGGGTTAAAATTTTGTAGATGAGTGGGTGGCCCCATCACTCAACCAGGGGGCATGACTAACCTCTGAATATGGTCTCTATAGGTTCTCCCTCTCATTTGTGATATATTTCAGCTAATGTCATCTCTGTGCGGTCCAGGGAGCTTTTACTTTCTGGGCATCTAGGGCTTTCTGGTTGTTACCACTAGTTCCCCATTCTCCATTGCTACACACCTCTGTTCAATTTTCTGAAAAGTTGTATAGAAATTGGGTAAGAATGAAAGGCAGAAAAAGCCAGTTAAAAAATAAGACTGTGGTTCTGAGAATAGAACTTACTTGGTAAAGTCTGAAAGTGTTAGAGCCTGAGATTCAATTGTCAGAACACATGTGACAATATCTGGTATGGTTTCATTCACTTGTAATCCCAGAACTGGGAAGGAAAAGACATGAGGATCCCAGGTGATTGCTAACCAGTCCAACCTAACTAGGGAGTTCTATACCAATAAAAGACATTATCTCAAAGAAGGTAGATGGCCTTTCTAATACTGACCCAAATATTTCTCTTGCCTATGTGTAGGCAGCCGTGTTTAAGATAGCACCTGGGACAGTTGCAAAGTCATATGACTAGCACCTGACAATGTGGCCAGCTCAGCTAAACTGGTAAACAAGTCCTTTGTGCATGCGTCAGCGGGCTTATGCAAATGGGTATTGGCAGCTTAACCTATCCTGAGAGAACATGTCACCCAGCCCACCTTGGGCAGTTATATAAGCAGCTCATTTCTGCTGCTGGGGGTCCCTGTCCCTGTCTCTGTCCCAGTCCCTTCCCGGTCCCGTCCCATCCCCGTCCATAAGACAAGAGTCATTCCTGCAATAAAGCTGACTGAGAAGGATCCTACCTTGTCATGTCTTAATTGCTGGTCAAGGCAGACGCGACACCTATGCACACTCATATACACATATATATGTATATAAACACACATTTTAAAAAGGATAAAGCTTATCTCTTAAATTGACAAAGATCATGCAGCTAGATTACTAAGGAGTTGATCACACTATTGTTTCTTGAATCTGATATCCAAAGGCTATAATTATGTTAATAGATTAAGACCTCAGGAACTGGATGTTGTGCTTGCTTCTAGGGGAGAAGAGATCCTTGGTCCCATGAAGGCTGGACGTCGTGGGGGGGGGGGATACTTGAGGTGGGGAGGTGAGGTACAGGGGAGGGTGCGTGGGGGTACACCAACATGAAGGCAGGAGGAGGGGGAAGGGATAGTGAGTTCCTGGGAGGGAGGGGGGGAAAATGGGGTAAGCAGAGAACATTTGAAATGTAAAAAAAAAATTTCCAATAAAAAATTTCCAATAAAAAAAAAAAAAGAAAATTCTTTGTAAAGGTCTCTTTACTGGATGTCCCTCTAAATGCACCATGGCTTAAAACAGTGAAGAAAATGAAATGTAGATTAGAATAAAAGATAATATCTCAGTAGTTTGCATCTCTCACTGTGCATTAGAAGCCTCCAAGCTATTGTGTATGTGTATGTGTGTGTGCCTTTGTGTGTGTCTGTGTT
This sequence comes from Mastomys natalensis, assembly GCA_021653895.1. Classification (NCBI taxonomy): domain Eukaryota; kingdom Metazoa; phylum Chordata; class Mammalia; order Rodentia; family Muridae; genus Mastomys; species Mastomys natalensis. The sequence goes on along the minus strand of JAJTUV010002673.1, from coordinate 91,440 downwards.
TTTTGTGTGTATTTTATGAATGTATCTAGATTTGTGTTCATGCGTGTTTGTGTGTGTGCGTGTGTACATATTCATGTTAACAGATGTGTATACATGTGTATATGATTACCTATTTGTGTCCATGGATGTGGGAAACAAAGATCAATATCAGATCTTAACCACTCTTCACATTTTTTTAATAGTCTTTCACTGAATCTGGTACTATGTAGGCCCATTAATAGAGCTCTTGCTAGCTTCAAAGAAAGTTATCCCTAATATACAGACCTGAAACTTATAAATTTTGAAAAGTCCCTGATGATTCTGGGCCAGGCAACGTTTGAGTCTCATTAAGCCTGATTGGAAAAAGCTCCAAACATTTCAGATTACAGCATGGAATTAGCTGTGTGTTTTGTGCAGGCCTGGATGCTAATTCCAGCTGTCCATCAGGCCCAGAATCTTGACTGGTAGCAAGCTGGCCAGAATACAAATTTTCAATCCTTGCAATAGTAGAGAAGTCTACCAGTGTGTGCAGTGCATCAAAACAGACATAATTGGCATCAAATAAGAAAAAACCTTAACTTCATCATTAATTTCATTGGCTGTTTGGATTCTTGTTATTACTGTATATTTTTGTTTGTTTGTTTGTTTCCAAATTTACCCATTTCTATGAAGACAGAGATAGTACTATCTACTCTGAGACAACCAATAAAGCTTTTTATTCTCCAATAGCATGGAATTTATTTTATTCAGAAATCACAAGCAACTTGCACATAATTAATACCTCCAATGTATCATATTCATTGGGCATTTTCACTAGTCTAGGTCTTTCTGTCATAAAGAACACAGATGAAGGAATGAACAGTTAAAATTCCCCTGTTGGCATGGACAATGCTTAGTCTGCAAATTGATTGCAACCCAGCATAGGGACCTGAGCCTAAACCTTAGAAATTATATAAAAACAAGGTATGGTGATGCATGCTTCTAATCACAGTATTGGTGATGCAGAAACATATGGATTCCTAGGATCACTAGCTAGCCAGCCTAGCCTAGAAGTAGCTTGGGAAGTGAGAGATGTTATACTTCAAAACAGTGTGGATAGTGTCTAAAGAATGACAGTTGAAGTTGACATTGGATGCATATACGTACACACACAGAAAAAAAAAAAAAACAAATGAACATATACAAATTTACAAACTTCATTTGGAATGCATAGGATGAATGAAAAAGAAAACAAAATTGGTTATAAATTATCCTAATCATTTTCAATTGCTAAAATTGTTGCTAACAATGATGATGGCCATGATATTAGTCACATATCTTCAAATGAAATAATGTTTACTGTCAAGCCATTGTTGAGAGCAGCTTTCATGGGGCCAAACTATATTTATGTATATATGGAAGTTATCTATTAATATTTGAAGAAACTACTGTGCATAGAACCATCAGAGATTAGGGATATAGTAAGAAACTGGAGCGGTGAAGGGTATATGGATGTCCGTAGTAAGGGGAAATAAAGGAACAAAGAGTTAGATATTCTTGAACATCCTGTTCCAATGAAGCAACAGTCTCAAAAAGTTTCAGTGTAGGGGAAAAAGAGTCATAAGCGAAGAAACTGTTCAAACATCATGAAAATATCATGAAAGTGGGTTACAGAAAAGTGGAGGAAAACCTCTCCTATTATCTACAAACACAGGCTGGTGACATTGGTGGAAGTTACTAGTCTGTTAAGGTTCATCTGTTCAAGGATATTATGTCAAACAAAGAGTTAGACAAAGAATATTAAATGACAAATACTCAAGGTGAATTGTAATTTGTTTTTGGGCCTGCAGCATTCCTTTCCCTCCACAATCATTGAATGTGTGACTTCCAAATGGTGTCTGAACAATGAAACTCCAGGGACTTTCATTCACACTGAATAATAATAGAAATTAAACAAATGTCTATAGGCACAGACAAAGACAAAAGCTTCTTTCAAAGCTTTTTCTTGCCTCTGTGTCCTCATTGCCTATTGATCAGTGAACCTTTTCACCAGACAGAAGAACCCTTAGATAAATCTCATAACTGAGAATGGTAGGATTTAGAATCAGCTCCCAGCCATATTCTACCAGTGCTCAGCAAGTGACCATATTATTCCATTGAGAGGGCCATGACAACCAGTCATGTAGCTCAAAGCCTAGAGTTCTCCATACAAATGAGGTATCTAGATAGGCACAGATTGTTTAGTCAATGAACATCCCTTTCTGCAAAAGGTATTCAATCCCTGAGAAAGGCATATGCATTCACATCTGACATGCATAAAAGAATCTGGATAAGTAAAGATCACAATTGAGGGAGGTTTTTGTCATAAAGAGCTATGACTTTATCTTGAGGAGAAGGCCTGTCTTCAACCCCCTCCCTATTCATTAGGAATTAAGCCAGAAGTGCATCTGTATCCTGGTTCAAGTACAGGCACCCAGACCCCATTCACAGCTTCTTGAGGTTTCCAATGATGTCCGGGTACAAAAGTATTAGAGAACTACAACATCCTTCACAGATCTCACTGTTTCTCTCCTGAAAGAACATGCACTGGGACTCTTAGCCTAGACTGCTTTCTGTCTCCCCTGAGTGACATTTCAACAGCACTATAATTTCTAGCAGTAAGGCAAAAACAGTTTAATGTCCCTCATCTTGCTTTCCCTGAGTGACATATTTGTGATCAGCCATCCAAGCATTGAGGCAGAAATGCAGACCAACAATTGTCCAGAGTCAAATGCTTCCAGGAACACCTATACCTTCCTATGAGGCACTGATAATGAATCCAGAAGCCTCAGATTGTGACAGGAGTCCAGGGGATAAAGGGAAAGGAATCTGTTTTAACAATTGAAAGAATACAGTGGAAGAAAGACTAGAAATCCCTACACCAGGGCTATTTGTCAGAAAATACAGCATGCTCAAACTCAGTCCTGAAAGGAGTCGGGCTATGTGAGTGACCTCTCTTCCAAAGCTTGTGAGACTCAAATCTACCACAGTTCACAGTAAGGAGTACTTTCCCTTTTTTCTATTAATTTATCTCTTTTTCTATCTCTATTCCTGCATCTCTGAGCTACTTTTTCCAGGACATGAGAATTTTGAAAACTTAGGAGTTCATCTTGAATCAAATACAGACCTATAAAAAGAAAAATAAAATCCAGAAGTAAGCAGCTGCTTAGAAAGAAAGTTTAGTGATATAACACAATCTGGCTGTAACATCTGTCACCCCATTGATAGGGTTAATTTGGCTGATCTAGATGAGTATTCAAGTGTCTCATTCATTCACTACGTTGTTTGCTCCCTCCAAACGCTCATGCTATATCATAGAGGGTGACCTTTCCAAATGAGTAGCTGTTCCCTGTTAGAACCTACAAGCAAGCTCCAAAGTGCCCCATGGTCAGTAACATACTATCACAGGGCTTCTGTAATAAAAGAGGAGGAACGTGGGAAAAGTGCATAGCAGACATTGGGTAAATGTTTGTTCTCTTCCCTCTATGTATAATTGACCCTTTATGGAGTGTAGCAAATCATTCTAAAGACACTTTTATGCCAACAGGATCTTCTTGGCAACCACCTCCTAAAATTCTTCAGAATTTAGTAGATAAATTGAAGACTTTAGAGACAACTGGATTCTGCAAATCCTTGGCTTATGTTCTTCCTAGCAGTAGATTCAGAGCAAGGTAATGTAACATTCTTATATTACTTAGCATTCTAATGCTGTGTAGAGACACTGTAACCACAGAAAATCTTATAAAGGAAAATATTTAACTATGGCTGGCTTTATTTCAGAGGTTTATCTCCTTGCCAGGAACCATGATGGTGCATAGGCAGACATATTCCTAACGAAGGAGCCAAGCATTCTGCAGGCACTAGGAAGAGAGGGAGTGGGTCTTGGCTTGACCATTTGAAACCTCAAACCCCATTCCCAGTGATATACATCCTCCAATAATGCCAACAATGCTAACAAGTCAACACCTCCTAATAAGTTCACTCCCTGGTCATTATTCATTGAAATCTGTGAGCCTGTGGGGACCATTACTACTCAAACTAAGACTTTACCAAACCTGTTTCTTTATGAAAAAATGGAAGAAGTAATTACACATTGAAAAATTTAGATAACTTGAGGCAACATATAAGTGGTGTGTTCATGGTGTATGTGTGTATATATGCCTGGATATGTATTGTGCATGTATGTATATGTTAAGTATTATATATGTATATATATGTATGTATATATGTGTGCATGGATGGATTGTGTATGTATTTTTGTATATATGTAAGCATATATCTTTGTATGAATGTATAGATGTATATGCATCTATATATGTGAGTAGAATATTTGTGCATGTATGTATATATGCCCATGCTTATGTAGATGGTGTGTGTGTATATTATGTAAATTACATATATATACATATATATACATTATATATATATATTTCACATATGTATCCCAGTCCAAGAAAGCAGTGATAGTCAATCTTGATCTATCAGCTTAATTGGATATGTAATCAACTAAAGTTATGCCTCTGGGAGGATCTTTGAATGTGTTTCCAGGACGAATTAACTGTTAAGGAGGAAATGCATTCCTGATATGAGAACACAGATTCTTCTGTCTTTCAACCTGCTCTTTGACTCTACAGGATTTATCAAGTTCTTAAGAACCAGAAAGTGACATATTCATAAGCTTATCAAATATTAGATTCTCATCCTAATCCTCTCCACTTTAGACTGTTCAAGTTGTAGTGTGTGAGGCAACGTAATAACTCTTCTTTTGATATACATTCATCCTATCACTTCTACCCCTTTAGATTTCCTGACTCATATAGGAGCTATCTGACCACTTGGGGTATTGTTATTTCTGTATCTAGAAGGGACATAGTGAAAGGCCAACTTTATCCCAAAATCCTGCATAGATAGAAGCTCTGTTGACCTCTGAGTTGTCACTATTCTCCTGTTTTCCAGAAGAGAATGTCCAAATTTCTAGTCTATGAACTCCTCCTCATTCTCCTAGAAAATCAAACGTTTACTTCTGAAACTCAGAGCCCTAGGAACATTTAATAGAAAAGTGAATGTCATTTATTCATAGGGTTACTGATTTTGGGCCATATGATTTTGTGATTTAAATATGATTTTTGCTTACAGTTCATGTGAAAGTCTCATGTATAGTACAAGTCACAATCACAGACAGACAATGATGGTATCATTCACTAAGTTTCCTGTCTACTTCAAATGTTGAAGTCGGTGTCAGATCTCAAGCGCTTCTGAACTTCAACAGTGAAGCATTTCTGGACCCTTGGTGCATCACAGATAGAGACTGGTGTCAGTAGCTTCAGGAGCCTATTACTGGAAACCTTCATTCTTGTGTTCTGCCAGACCCTATTATAGCCCTCTGTAGATACACCAAAATTTTATTTGGCAATAACAGTTTCTTCATTCTGATTTGAGCTTGATTGCGCACTTGACTCCTCTAAGCATTTGGTTCTGAAACAATTTGGTTCCCCACAAGTTCTTGGTTCTCCCAGCCTAAGTAGAACCAAGTTATATGAGCCTCACAGAAATGCCATCATCTAAGACAGAGTAATTTCTGAGCCACAGAATAACTCTTATCTCCCCCAAAGTCCTCCCTCCCTTGCTCACTAGTGCTTGAAATTACTTCAAATAAAAAAAGGAGTTTTCATTATTCCATAATTAAAAATAGGCCTTTATTATGTAGAATTCTCTGGTTGACAAAATACAGCAATCATACTCTTATTGAATTATCAATTAACCATTGCCAATGAATTGGAGAGAAAATGCCCTGATTTCCAGAGGTGCCGAATGAAGTGCACATATGGTTCTGCATAAAGAACATTTATTGAATGACATAATCTATGTTCAGGACATTCAGTCGTTAAGTAGGTAGCTCATGTGTGATAATTTGTTTTAATGGTCAAATTGACAAAATTGAGAGTCACCAGGGAATGAAGTCTCAGTGAAGGTTTATTTACATTAGGTCAGTATGTAGAAATGTGTTTATGAAATTATCTTGACTTTTACTTCATGGAAGAATACCAGCCACTGGGTATGAGCCAGGAGTCAAACCCATGAAATTACCTGCTTTTCTGAAAAAAAAAAAAAAAATACTAGTCAGTTAAAGTACAATGTTAAGAAAGGACATACACTGGTTGAATCTTTTGATACTCATTCTAAAAAGGACAAAAGTACCCTCACTTTGGTCTTCCTCCTTCTTCTTGAGTTTCATGAGGTTTATGTGTTTGCATCTTAGGTATTATGTGTTTTGGGGCTAATATCCGCTTATCAGTGAGTGCATACCATGTGTGTTCTTTTGTGATGGGTCATCTCACAGGATGATATTTCTACTCCATCCATTGCCTAAGATACAGACATCCAGACCCAAACAGTGGACGAGCTTGAGGACTCTTATAGAAGAATAGGCGGAAGGATTGTGGGCCCTAAGGAGATAGGAACGCACAGAAGATCAACAGAGTAAACCAACCTGAACCCTTGGAGCTCTCAGAGACTGAATCACCAACCGTGGAGCATACCTAGTCTACACAGATCTACCTCCATGGGCTGGACCTAGGCCTCCCTGCACATGTGTTGTAAATGTGCAGCTTGGTTTTCATGTAGGTCTCAAACATCTGGAGTGGGGGCTATCCCAAAACATGCAGCCCGTATATGGAGTATGGTCTTCTAGCTGGGTGCCTCATCTGGCCTCAGTGGGAGAGGAAGCACCTAGCCTCTCAGAGACTTAAAGTGGGCAGGGTGGGGATACAGGAGGAGGGGTACTCAGAAAACAAGAGATGGGGAAGAATTGTGGGAGGGGGTGACTGGGATGGGTTATAAAGTGAATAAGCAAAAAAAAAAAATTAAAAAGGAAAAAAAAAAAAAAAAGAAAGGACATGCACGGGTCTCAGGTCACAAGAACTTAAAGAACATCTGATATTTCCTGGGAGCCGGTTATGAAACTGGGATGGTCTTGGGCAATGAAGATATGATAGTGGGATAGCCTTAAGCAATGATCCTTCTCCAAATTTCCTGTTTTACTGTGTCTTTATAACCTGCTGCCTGAAATTAAAGTTTAAACACTTGATCAAGACTTTTAAGACTTGTGCTTCTTCTTTGTGTCTCTTGTCTCTTCATTCCTTCATGTCCCCCCTTCCCCAGGTCACTCACTGAATTCCTTGCAAGCTGGGCAATTGGTGCCTGATATTGGGCCTTTGGGACGGGTCCTATAAGCATTGCTTCCACATGGGTGTCCCTCAAGCATAAGATCACCACTTCACCATGAGCATGAGAGAAGATCTGTGCATGCATTGTGATCACCACAGAGCTGCCCACCTGTGAGAAAGAAAAAGCAACCCAATTCTGGGACAAGCATTAAGTAAACATGATTTGTTCTTAAAGGGTCTCAAGGAGTCCCTCAAGACACAAGCAATATGGATTAAGAAAAAGGATCTTAAAAAATTCTTTGATTTTATTGGTGATGTTTTCCCCAAGAGAGGACTATTGATGACAAAATATAAAAACTCCTAAGAAAGAGATGAAAAGTTAGACCTTGAATATGAAGAGAGAGAAAGGGTTTCAGAAAAGCGGTTGTCCTTTCTCCAGCAATGTTAGCAAAAAGAGAAGGAAAAAGGCTATTTCAGAGCTCTCCTAGGAGCAGGAAAAATCAGGAGACATCCTGCTTTCTCTTTAACTCCTACTGGAGAAATTCTTAGTTCTGCTTTCCCTGTCTTTTGTCTGTCCTTGCTGCATCAATCTGTCCATGTGTATCAATTGTCTGCTTTAGTTTGTTTCATTGTTTTAATGATTGTTGTTCTGTTTCATGTTCAAAATAGAAATAGAAAAAAAACAATTAAAACTTTACCTGCTAGCTATCCACCCCTTGATTTAATTTAACTTGCTTAAAAGTCAGTTTTAATGTGTGCAGTAGAAGCTGATAAATTACCCTGCTCTGTGGCTGGGAGTAAGACACAGCAGGAAAAGCCCTGGCAGGAGCTGATTTTCTGCATAAGCTACTCGTAAAGGGCCAGCAACTTTTTGACTTCTATAAGGAAGTTGACAATTGTTTTTCCTAGAAAAATCTCTGTGACAGTGTTTGTAGGGTTCAACAAGTGACAAGGTATTTTTCTCTTGAAGTTACAGATAAAAAAGTAAGAAAATTTTGTTTGGATAAAATATATAAGATGTGTATCTACATTTTTTTCTGACTGATTTTAAAAGTATAAATATGTTCTGCATGTCTTAGTTATAAATTATTGGCCTATAAGTTATTGGGTATGTTTAAAATTTTGCAACTTTGGTATCAGAAAACTGGCTTGAAACTGTTAACTCAGAGTTGGAATCATTGAGAAACCAGATGAATTTAAAACAATGTCTCTTTTTGAGACATTAAAAACTGCACTATCATGCATCATATATTAGAACTGTCAGCCAAACTTTGTAAAATGAAAGTAATGTACTTGTGTTGATTTTTGAGAAAATGGGTTGTTTGCATTGTTAAAAATTGGCTTTGTTTCTCAAAACTATGGCTATACTCTAATATTACAAAAACAAATTTAAAAATATAGTTAAACTGCCAATATTCCATTGACTGCAGTTGGCAGTTCAATTGTGAGCTTGAGAGTGTTGACTCACCCAAGTTTATGGTAGAGAAGAGGATTGAACATGTGGAATGCTTGCAAGAGTAATAAAATAGTTAAAAACAGTGAAGAAAAGTACAGCCCTGCTGCCACTTTTTCAGCTTTATTAGATATAGTGGTAGAAGCAAATTTAGTCCCCCAAGATTAAAAAGGCAATCACAGTGGAAGTTTTATCTGGGACCAAACAAAGTCCTGATGAACTGTTCATTGAATTTATGGATAGGCTGCTAAAAGTGGCTGTTAAAAATTTTTTGGGATCCCCAGACAAGAGTTCCTTTACACAATTGGCTTATGGGAATGCTAACTACAATCCAAGTCATGCATTCACAGCTCTGAGGTGATAAGGAATGCTCTAAGTATGGGGGCATAGGTCATTTTAGAATAGACTGTCCAAAAATAGAGTCATAGACAGACATCAGAATCACACCCCTGGAATCTGTCCTCAGTGCAGGAAGGATAATCATTTGGCCAGGCCTTAGGAAATAGGCCCAGATTAAGAACATTTATATTTGAGTTAAGACAAAGTTCAGAGTGGGCTCAGCAGAAGCTTGTGCAACATTCCTTTTGTAATGGTCATCCTGACCAGCCCCTAAAAAGGTGTTTTCAGGAATTTGTTTATTGCATTGCTTCCTCCTTGGGAGAAAAGGTCAGCCTCAGACCTAACAGCATTCACAACAGAGAGCTTATGGGTCAGAGATATAGGTAATGATTATGCTGGAGAAATTTAAATTATGCCTGCTTCCTCCATGACATAAAGCCTTGTCTGCTAATAAAATAATTGCTCAAAGGGAGGACAAGTTTGCGCTATAACTTGGCCTTTATCTGATACTCCCATTCAGCTACAAGGGATTGGTTTTTCAATTAATCCAAAACAAAGTTCAAACTTAAGATTTATGAAACCTGTGGGGCATTACAGCCTGACTTACCTACTCCAGCTGCAATTCCAGGAAATTCATATAGAATTATTGTAGATTTAGAAGATTGTTTTATACCATTCCTCTAGAACCTTGTGAATGTGGGAGCTTTTCATTCAGTGAGTTTCCTTATAATTTTGGAGAGTCCATGAAGTGATATCATTGAAAAGTTTTGCCTCAAGGAATGACTAATAGCCTTACAGTATATAAAATTTTCTTTTGTTCATTTAATACAAGAAATTAAGAGTTTAAATCTTTCAGTGTATACTATTCATTATATAGTAATCATTATCACACTGATAAATTGCTGCAAATTGCTAAGATTCATCCTTTATTTTCCCAAAGTTCACTTCCCCTCAACAAATATTAAATGCTTGCTTGGTGCTTACTAATGGCTTCTCTAATGGAGTGGTGGCTTATGTTATAGATGACCAGGCTACCCCTATTTGTTCCCCCCTTTAAATCAGCTTGATTTTAACTTGCATTATCATCTGAAAATCATCCTTTGCAATCAAGATTCTCCGTAATGCTAAACAACATAGATTTGATTATGAGACTATAACTAGTCTTCAACACCATCAGAGGTCTGAGAATGAATTAATTATTACCTGAATATGAAGGAATCTCTTGGTTCTATTTTGCAAAATTATACCATTTGAGAGACAGCTGGCTGCTGGACAGTCCTTTAAATTATTTTAACATAGGAGCATCTGTCTTAAGCCTTTTGGCCCAGAACCATCTGGCAGACTTTATGTGAAGAAGAAAATATGAGGAACTAGCTTACCCTGTATTGGCAGAGCTAATCGGTTGACTATACCATATGTGTGTCCATTTCTTGACAGGGTTCTTTTTCTGCATATGAATTAGGACAATTCTTGCCCAGTGACTACCTTGACATGATAAGCAGTTCTGCCTATAGGTAATGATGCTCAAAACTTCTTTGAATGGGAGTCAGGAGCAGACATATCTCATAGTCAAAATTTAATAGTAATTAATAGATTATTGAATTAAATAATATAAATGTCATATTCTGTGTATCTCTGCTGTTTATGAAGACTATCCAATAAATTATATTTAAACTGTTAAACCTTGACTATTCTTAGCTATTTCTATTTGAATAATATGAACAATACTTAATTATAATTAAATCAGAATCTAATATAAACATGAGTTAACTATCTGTTCCTTAACTTTTGTTACTTAATCATCCTGAAAACTTTGTAATAGCAGCTACAGAAAGACGGATCAAAGTCTTGTATTCTTAAATGAGTTGCATAGGCACAATGCCAATTATAGAGTAATAAATAAATTTCCTTTAATACAGATACCATTTATGTTGTGTTAGAACTCTGGCTCATGTCTGGACAGACCACTCCAGGCTGATACAGTCCCATGTGGGAGGTTTATTTTAGGAGAAGGGGGCAAAGGTAGTGATGACAAAAAGGGGGATTTGAGAGAGGGGGGAGGTCAGAAGGTTTTACCTTTTACTTGAGTTGTGATATAGCTGCTCACAGGTAAAGGTGGGACATAAGCCAAATGGATTCTGGGAATGTATGGTGGTTGCCATAGTGACAGATACATGGGTTCTGATTTCCTATGTGTGATGTCAATGGGTTTGGAGAAGATCTTCCATGTTGGTTCCTGATACTAACATACCACCCTTTTCCTAATCAAAATGAGAAGAGAAAAAAAGGAGGAGGGGGAATCTGATGGTAAAAAGGGAATAGGGTCATCATATCTCTTAAACTGCTTCTTACTGTCTAGGGGTGTTGTCAATTTTGGGGTGTAGCTGACTTTCACCATCAGGGTCCACTTGGTAAATGTTTGCGTCATGCTCCTCTGTGGACAGTGGTTGGTAATTCTGTAATAGGAATTCATAAATTGTTTGGTTAGAAATATTTTGTATTTGTCATTGAAAGGATGTAGAAAGAAGATTATTGAAGTATTGAGCAAATAATGATGCAAAAGGGAGTATCCACTTCCATATAGGGTTTTCGAAAATTTCAAAACTGTAGGTCTCACAGTCCCTGAAATTCTGCATATCTAATTATAGCTCTTGGATTTTATTTCTCACTATCCCATATTGGTTGATATAGAAACAGCATTCTTCTTTGAGGAATAGGCAAAGACTACTTTTTTTAGTTCTCAGGACATCTAGCCCTCGTCTTTTGTGAAGCACTACAGCTGCCAAAAAAATGACCAGTTTCTTGATAATGAGCATGGTTTCAGACATTTTTTGAACACCCTGTCAATATCAAAAGTGATCTTATACTTGGTCATGGAAGTCACTATACCTGCAATTCTAGTACCAGCACCTATGGCTATACCCACAGTGACCAAGAGTGGCACAACCTGAACTGCCTCTCTTATGTTGAGCAGCTATCATGTCTACAACTGGGATTGGCAGGAGCTTGTATCTTTGGATTACTCTTAGTTCAGGAAAAAGAATAACTACGTACAAACTTCTGACCATCTGGAGAATAGGCAATGATATACCTGAGAGAGTGTCACAAAGAATTGACATGTTTCCTATTCAGATTCCAGGTAAAAAATGCCTGCCATAATGAGAAACAGTTGTATTCCCAGAACTTAGGATATAGAAACAGTAGAATATCTGATGTTTGCTATTATTCAGAATAAGGACTTCTTTTCATAGGTTGCTTTTGAGAGGCGTTTTGCCACAGTAGTAACACAAGACGCTACATCCACTTTTTATCAGGCTGGGTAAGAGCATTTACTACATACACTCAAAATTAACATGGAATTTGTGAACATGGTAACACTTTCCATCTTCAGCCCTCGTTGGGAAAATAAATAGGACATTTTAAAATGAAACTGTCCAAAAATTGCAAAGAAACAGATCTCTCTGGCCAGAAATTCTGCAACTTACACTGATTAGTGTGCATTCAATATTTCTCATTAAATGTCCTGTAAATTTCACTTATAAGGTTGTATCTGGTTGCCCTCATCCACTGCTCACCAAGGACTAAGGGGATGCCAAAAGAATGGACACATCTGATCCGAAGATTCTGGAGAGATCTGGCTGACACTGACCAAAAAACTGGTGTAGAAGGCTAGAGTCAAAGGCGTGGGCTTTGTCAAGTTATCCTTATCAATTCTTCAACTATTAGAGTTTCTGGTGGCAAGCCAAGAATACATCACACCAGTGTCAAGGATGTTGTGGATTCCAGCCCAAGTTTACCTCAAAAGTCAACCAAGGTCAGCCTCTAAATTAGATGAGCTCAAATGACCTTGGAATGGGAACCACACTGTAGTTCCTAATCTGCCCCCGATGACCTTCCTCATCTCATGCATACACATCAGAGCTAGTCAGTTCTTAGCCTCAAAGGTCCTGTGACATAAATTTGTGTGGAACGCAACCTTGTCTGAGGACAACTCCAATTTCTAGATCCCAAATAATACAACTCACTGACCTAGACAGTTTCCTACTTATCTCCTTCATATGATGCTTCTGCTGAGAAACAGTTCAACCATAGATAATTCCTCAGACTCATACTGTGATAGAAGTGCCCACACAAGAGAAACAGATTATGACTCTATCAGTCTGCATATTTGGGCACAGGTTAGTCATGCAGGCCAGAATCAAAGGTTTTTCAGAGCTTGGGCATTGCCAGAAAGACCAAAGTGGTTCAGCAGTCTGAGGAAAATCCAGTGTAGTGTAGAGTGCCAAACCTCTTCCTGGGAATTTTGCTAGTAGCCAGTAAGAGACATCCAGTAGCTAAAAACCAGAGCTGGAGCCAAGGAGCAGGGTGTAGCTAGGGTGACACATTCCCACCCAGCTTATTGGGTGGGGCAGAGGTCCAGTGAAGAATGCTTCAGGAGAGAAAATTATTCTGTGGAGAGTTAAGCTCAATAATACAGGCACACTCAGATGATCTTTGGTGAAATAACTATTGTAATTTATTCTTTGTGAACAGGGACTTTATAAACAGTTTTGTTTTGGAGTGGGATCTAGGGGTAGATGCCTCCCACTGGCTCAGTCTGAGATGTTAGGGGTGGTCTACTTGTATGGAGAAAGACTTCAGGTGTTGTCCCTACATGACTGATTGGCATGGTCCTCCTAGTGGTGTATCATAGTCAAAAGCTCCAAGACAGAACCTGATCGAGAGACAGATGGAACCCCTGTCATTCTTAATTATGAGATTAGTCAGGGCTCTGAACATGGTGCAACCTTACTAGTTCTTCTATCTGGTATCAGAGTCCACTGCCTCACATGACTTTTTGAGATGTCCCCAGGTGGTAGCAGCCTATGGGCAAGTGTCAGAGGACAAAAGAATGGTTGGGCACAACCTATTGATCTTCCCTTTAATACTGATCTGAGGTGGACTTTACCAGAAAGGGGGACTGGAAGAGAATACTTACACTTCTTTCCAAGGGTACAGCATATACAGGCAGAACATTCATACATATTTAAATTTTTTAAGATGTTTACCTAATTTTTAGTGTGTGTGTGTGTGGTTGAATGTATGGGTGTACATTAAAGCAAATAACTGTAGATCGGCAGAAGGAAAAGTCAAGGCTTTGGAGCTGGAATTAAAACAATCATAAGCTATCAGATATGGTCACTAAGAAACCCACTCTGGTCCTCTGCAAGAGCCATGCCCACTCAGAGTCATTTCTCCAGCATTCCCAAATCATTTTTTATAAATCTCTTGCATGACATGACATGAAAAGGAAGGTTAAATGATAACTTTGTGTGGTCAGTCCACTACCCCTTCCTTCAGATGGGTTCTAGGTAACAAACTAATATCTTCAAACTTTCAGAACAAGTGCCTTTACCCACTCAACGATGCAAGCCGAGACTGGCCATTTTTACTCAGAACAATGATTCTAAAAGGGAACTGTACTGTAGAATGGAACACTTCATGATCATTCACTAGAGAGGCTTTTCCATTATGAGACGTCACAGTTTGTATATCCATTCACCTAATAATGGACATTTAGACTGTTTCCTGTTTTTACTTATAGTAAATAAAATTTAATTCCTGAGTCTTTATGTGGACATTGGCTTGCATCTCTGTTTAGTAAATCATTAGTGGTAGAATGACCAGGTCATGTGTAAGGTGCATGTGGAATACAAACTCCTTTATGATATTGTTGTGTGAAACTTTTCCTGGAAATACCTCTAACACACACACACACACACCACACACACACACACACAACACACACATGTTGAACCCAAATGTTCAACCCCAGATGTTGAACCCAAAACATACTAGGTAGCAATTGCACCAAAGTTCAATTTGGTAAATCAATGACATCTACTGGGGTTTCTTACAGGAGCAGGGATGCTTCAAAAATTGTATTACAGAAAAGTCCAGCCCATTGGAAGGAGAAAAGGAAAATAGCAAACACTGTACATTAATTAAACATCATTAACAAGCTTATTTCAGAAGTACTGGGGTTACATATTTAAGAAAAACAGAATAAGGAACTCTATCTCTAATATGACAGGACAGAGATAATGCTGAACTTCTGATTTCTTCCTGTAGACAACTGCTTGCCCCATTCTAAGCACTGATAATTACTGTTTTGTAAAAATAAAACTATCTTAACTAAAATTCTCTAAAGGCCAGTTTCTGAAAAACTTCATTAAATCTGAGGGCAAAAATCCTCTTTAAGGCAAGGATTATCAGCAGTCGTGGAGACAAGATAAAAGCAGTGCCTACCCTTGTTTAAGGTATGAAATATTTCTAATGGGCCTGGCCCTCTTTAGGCAATAGCATAGAGGCTACAGCTATGTAGCTCTGTAGGTTAAATTTTAGAGACATTGTTGATACAGAAATGAAGACTGCTTTCTGACACAGTACAGGAGAAACATACATCTTTGGTTTTCTGTGATTACAGATCAGCCACAGGAGTCCTTGGGCTAGCTAAGGCCCTGATCTGGACATAAAATTAGGAATCAGTATTAACCGGGTTCTCTGAAAATCCCTGTAGCAAAGATAATAAATGCTACAGTGCATGCTTTTCCTTTGGCCCTGTACTTGGCCTATAATTAGATCACTGGAGATCTGGCCAATATAAAACAAGGTTGTATCAGGTTTCCTTTGTCTCCCCAGTTGTTCCTAAGGACTAAAGCTGACTACTACATATTAACTCAGGGTTTCTCTTTGGGCTGGAGTAAGGAAGGAGGGTTAACAGCTAATTCCTTCCAATGGGAGTGCACTTCTTCCACTTGTAAAAGGAGTCCTTTGATTCCAAGGGGAATGTAACTCTTATTTTTATTTTATTTTTTGTTATAGACCTGATGCTAGGCTGGGGCTGGGCTGGCTGGGGCTGGGGCCTGGGGCTGGGCTGGGGCTGGGGCTGGGGCTGGGGCTGGGGCTGGGGGGCTGGGGCTGGGGCGCTGGGGCTGGGGGTTTAATGGTGACTCCCTAGTATACTCCATCAGCATCTCATAAACTTGTCATGATAGTATATGCCTAAAATCCCGGAAGTCTGGAAGAAGAAGTAGAAACATCAAAATTTTGGGGCTAGACAGATGGTTCAGCTGTGAAACAGTCTTGTGGCTCTTGAAGGAGGTCTAGGTTCAATTTCTAGAAACACAGTGGCTGATCACAACCATCGGTAGCTCTTGTCCCAGGGGATCTTCTGGCTTCCTGGAGTAATACACTCACATGCATATATGCAAATACACATATACATACAAATAAAAATAAAATCCTTTTTAAAGAATTTTTTGAGTCATAGAAAAATACATGTATACATATTTATGAGTAAGGCATAAGCTATTGTATGGGTTTTTTCACTGAATGCCTTTAAATGTGATTCACCAGCCAAAAGAATAAAAATCAGTCTTTGCCAAGAATGGTGTTTCAGATATAGTACATTTTCTGTTTGTCTTTTGAGTTGAAAGAGTATAATTATTTAGCCCAGACTGGCCTCAAACTTAGGAACTGTGTTCTTGACTCAGGTGCAAGAGCCTTGGATGTTTCTTATGACATGAATATACTTCTGACAGATTTTCAAGAGATAGCTGAGAGCTGTCTGCAGCTGTCTTAATAAAGACCATGTCATCTTGGCACTTTTGTTCATGCACATACCTTTGAAACTAATTGACTTCCTCTTTGAGGTAAAGTATGATTAGGTTTATAAGAAATCAGGATGTTCTCTAGCCACCTTTTGAAATTCTTTAGTGTGGGTCTTAGGACATTGTATCTCACAGCATCTCATAAAAACCATCAGGACACCTGATTTGATGTGAGCTACCACTACTCCTAATTCAGGTTCAGTTGCGCTCAGCAGGTAATTGGGTTGTAGAGCAACTAGGGGATAAATTTGGCCAAAACTATATCAGCGGGGTGGAAATTCTTTTAAATGTCTACCTTGTCTTTTTCATTTGCTAAGATAACTTCCTTGCAGATAGTTCATCAAAACTATCTGCATTTTAAGTGCAGTGGATCCCACTTATGGGATGTTTACTTTGGCAAAGCATGGACTGATGTTAGAGACATTACATTTGAAACAGTTCCAACATCTGGAAGTACCTGGGACTCTGTTTCTGTCATCAGACATACCACAGCAAGCAGCCCACAAGCAAGAAAATGATGTAGCCATTCCAGGTATAAGTGCCACTGCTAGGCCTTCCTTCTTCCATGTTACTCAGATGCTCATGGGGGATGGAGTATATCATAGGTAGTGTCATGCTTGCCCTTTTGAAGTCCTTTTATTTAAAAATTAAAAGAAAATAAAATAGAAAGAAAGAAAGAAAGAAAGAAGAAAGAAAGAAAGAAAGAAAGAAAGAAAGAAAGAAAGAAGAAGAAGGAAGGAAGGAAGGAAGGAAGGAAAGAAAGATCTTAAATAACTGGGTGTATGCCCAGGATTCTTTGACTTTAAATAATAGACATAGACATATCTTTTCTAAGTAATTACTTTTAAAATAAAATTTTTAGGCTACCTCTAGAAAAAAAAACCCAAAAGTAAAATTTCTTACCATTTATTTGTAAGTTTGGGAAGGTAGAAGAGAAAACAAAGAGGGGGAGGTCCTGTACCAGATTGGTCATGGAGAAGACCTTTTTATATTATAATCGTTGTATTGTTTATATATAGTTATTTCTCATTGTTGTGCCTATAATTGATAAATCTAAGTTATTTTTAAAATGTCTATTCTTTCCAGATGTTCTGAAATGCCTGGTATATTTAGAAGTAGAAGTACTAAAAGTAACATTAAGTACCATTTTGGTTTTTTGTACTATGAACTTGGAATTTTAAGCTCCTTCCTAAGTGACATAGTCTGTGTTTGTGCCCTGGTCAGAAGGAGAAGGAAATGAAAATAAAGCCAAGCCAGTAACGCCTGCAGTAAGGAAGAAGGACCACTTTGTTGTTTAATTCTTTATTTTTTTGTATATATAAAGAACAAAGGAGTCCTAACTTATAGCACCTGCTCATCCTACATGTTAAAGAAGCCAGATTGCTACATGAGTGACAAGATCCAAATTCTGGTCGTCAGGATTTCACAGTTAGCACTCTTAGCCTCTGAAATATCTCTCCAGGTCCATGTTTTATAAATTTTATTTTAAAATTCCAAGGAGGAGGGTACCAAGATGAATCAGTGTATAAAGACACTTGACACCAATCTTGATGAAGACTGACTTTGATCCCAGTATAGATCTGGCAAAAAGAGAACTGACTCTTGCAAGTTGTCCTCTATCTTCCACATCTACACCCTGGCTCATGTACGTGTATGTGCACATAAAAATAAAATTAAAAAAAATCAATTTGTAATGATATTCCAATCTAAGCCCAAGGAAAGATTGCCTTCTAAACATTTTGAGCACTATAACCTACTGGATTTTTAGAAAATAATAGGGTTTCAAGACCAAAGTGCTTATATTTTACAAACACTTTTGTGATGATTAACCTTGACTGTCAACCTGGCAAGATCTGTCAAGAACTAAGAGATATGCCTGGTGGTGGGTCTGTGAGAATGTTTGAAGAAGGAATTAGCTGACAGGAAAAGACCTTTTCACAGTAGGCAGTAACTTTCTGCAGAAAGCTGAGATAAAAGCGGTTCAAGGATAACTCAAGACTACCTACCTGCTATCACTGCTTGTCAATGAGTGAATCTATATTGTAACTGCGGCTGCTGCTGTTGCTGCTGCTGATGAAGAAGGTGATGATGATCATGATGACAATGATGATGATGTCAGACTCCAACATTTTTGGCCTTCCAACATAAACTGAAGATCAACAACTCCCTAGGATTCTCCAGCCTTCTGCACCTGGTTGCAACTGATTAAGCATCTAGCATCATGGACTGAGCAACTACATATTCTCAGCATCTCCACTGTGCAGAGAGCCATTGTTGGATGACCTAGGCCATACCATGTGAGTGACATTAGTGAGACAGATTAAGTGAACCCCCTCCCAGCCCCAATATTGAAATGTTATTACCTTCTTTTTGTACTAAGTTTTCTAGATCTGGATTATATTTTACATATATTATTCATGTCACTCCAGATTCTAATTTTCACTGGCAATACTTGATCTATACTTGAATTTCATAAGACTTACTCTTCAAATTCATAATTAATATACTGTCACAAGCTGTCTTGAATACACAACACAGTTTTCCAAAATGGAACTAAGTAACAAAGAAAATATTTTTTCCCTTAAACAAATGCAATTATGTGACAAAACAAGCTTTTCTTTTTAGTAGGATTTATTTTGAAGAAAATACTTGGCAATTTTTACAGCTTACCCCTTCAAGTTAAGTAGTTCTCACACTCCTCATTTCTTGCCTACTTCCTTCCTTTCTTTCTGTCTACCTTCTCTCTGCCCTTCCTCTTTCTTTTTTTTTTTCTTAATATGTAGACCAGGCTGGATTAGAACTTATGTTCTTCCTGCCGCATCCTACCCCATCCTACTCTATACACTCAGCTTCACCTATTTTCAAGGGACAGCTATGGTCCTGTCAGCCTGCTTTCCCCACACTCTAAGGTGTTTCTGACCGTCCTATCTCCCTAATGTTGATATGAGTTATATACTCACATCCCGTCCCTCCTCCACAACCTTCCCAACAGGTTTTTAATTCACACTGATGATCAAATTCATAAAGGAAGAGATGAATGAATGTGAGTTTTTAATTCACACTGATGATCAAATTCATAAACAATGATGAAAAGGTATGCTACATAGAGAAGTCCTGGCAACAAGTGACACTCAAGGAGGAAGAAAGAGTGATTGATGGAGTTCAGTGATGTGGGAACATGAATCAGTATAAGCTAAAACCTGAAAGAAAGCGAGAAGAACCAATGAGAAGGTTAACAAAGGTGGGTGTGATGCTGACAAGTTGGCCAAGAAATTACCCAACTTTCAGAAATTTCTGCTCATGATCCACCAGCTGCATATAGCCTGGGACAGGGGAACAAGGAGGAGCTCCAGCTGGTTCCAAAGTGGGAGTCCTTGGTTTGATGACTGCAGGACTGGCTTGGGCATAGCTTGGTGGTGGTCATGGATAGGAGTGCAGAGAGGCCTTCTATGTGAGACTTAGATGGTGACTCTATAGGTTAAGGTCTTCTCCATAGCTCCCCACTGAGGATCATGATGAAAAGAAACAGTGCATGGTTTTAAGACATTTATTGTCATGGAGGAAAGTAGATGTATAAAACCATGCTTCACTTCTCAGGGTGGGTCTGAGAGTACATATCTTTGGCAGGGAGTAATGTCTGGGAAGAAAAGCATATTGGCTAAGCCATGCAGGCCTTTATGTACCTCACTAAAATGGAGATCTATCTTGAGCCTATGTGATCACAGGTCATGTCCTCTACATGTAGAGGGGCTTGGGGCATTGCCTTTACATAGCTATTGGCCACAAATCTATGGGGGTTGCTGCTAGTGACAGGGGCCTGGTACCCAGGAATAGGCAAAGTTACTAACATCCCTCCAATAGTCTCTGAGCTTCTACCTTTAGCTCAACCAGGAATCAGGCTACCTTTCATGGTTCCACATTACTACACACTTCTAATGTCTTTGGTTGGGGGGTGGCTGTGAGTATACATGTACATGTATGTGTCTGTTGGTATGTGTGTTTGCAAATTTATTGAGTAATGTATACTTACATATATATGTGATAATCAGAGGAAACTTGCAGGAGTTAGTTTTACCCTTCTACCATGTTCGTACAGATATTGTATCTGAAAGACATCTTTCTCTTCTGAGCCATATGATCTACCCTACAAAATATATTTTAAAGGTCATTAACTTTCTATATCCATGGATTATGGTGGTTTGAGTAGGATTGACCCTATAAATTAATGTGTTTGAATATCTAGTCCAGAGGGAGTAGTACAATTAGGAGGTGTGGCCTTGTTTGAATAGGTGATGATGGAAGTGTGTCACTGTGGGGGCATGCTTTTAAATTTCAAAATCTCAAGCCAGGCCTAGTATCCTACTGTTTATTCCCATTATACACAAATAAAGAAAAAGAACTCTCAGCTTCTCCCAAGCACCATGTCGGCCTGTATGCTGTCATCCTTCCTGCCATGACAATAACAAAATAAAACACTGAAACTGTAATTGAGCAACAATAAAAAATTTTCCTCTTAAGGGTTACTGTGGTTATTCTGTTTCTTCATATCAATAGAAACACTAACACTACCTGTTTCTTTATTCATAACAAATTACACTAGAAATATAAGCAAATGAAGCTGATACTACTGAAGTGACAGGACAACTTCCTTATTCTCTAAACCTCTGTCATCACACCTGGCTTTATAATTACATGCCAATCACATTTTATTATAAGTATGTTAGATAAATGTCAACTAACCTGATTAACCATAACACACTATATGCATATACTAACAGACTGTATCCATAAATCTGTAAAACTAAATTGATAATTTTAATGGAGAGGTTGCAAGACAGGATTTCTCTGTATAGCAACTGCTTTCCTGTAACACACTGTGTATACTAGTCTGGTCTCAAACTCACAGAATCTATCAAACTGTCCCTCATAGGTACCGGGATTAAAGGGATACATCATCATCACTTTTTTTTTTTTTTAACAAATATCATTCTGTTGAGAGAGTTGACAAGGCTGTTCAATCTTCAGAACCTACATGATGGAAGAAAAGGACAAACTTCTACAAGTTTTCCTCTGACCTCCACACATGTACCCTGGCATAAATGCATCTACACAAAAATAAATAAATAATGTTTTCCAAAGTTTTAAGTATTAACTTTAACTTTTAGGTGCCTACATGATGCTGGAGAATTATAAAGTGAATGTTGACAAAATAATTTCGGTATCAGAAGTAGAGTTGTTTTATTTGGTGTGCTTTCAAGATCTACTCCTTGAGCCCCCTCTAATAACCTCCCAACACATGTGATCTTGAGTGATGTTAAGTGACAGAAAGTTGCCAACTAGTATGTCAGGGGCTAGAACACAGTGTCACACTTGGCCTTATTGCACCAGGGCCCATAATTTTAGGCAAAGCTTCTTGCCTCTGGATTTCACATGACCAGTAAAGAATTGAGTATTATAAAATCCTCAGGGCCTTCCTTCACTAAGTTTACTAGTTCTAGTCTATGATTTTATAAGACTTGGAACTCAGGTCATTGTTAATAATGCTCTTCACTGCTATTGTATGTGGTGAGTTTGTCTATACACACTGACTGAGTAGAGAATGAAAACAGCATCCAATTGATTTTTGTCAAAAATCAATTCTAGAGAAAATTAATGCTAGCTTTTAAAACTGTAGAAACTTTCTGAAGAATTGGATCTAGACAAGGGAGATTCTTCTTCTAACTAGACACCAAGTCTGTCATTGAATATCTACTAGGTTTTCTCAACTTCAGGAAAGAATTTCTTGTTTGTTGTTGCTATATTTCCACAATCCAAGACTGTATGTTCATTTTTTTTCCAGTGGCTGTTCCACAGATCCAAAGGCCTCCCAGCTCAGAATCACTTATAACTACATGAAGACACCATTGGTGTCTCTAACCTGCAACATTAGGACAATGGTATAAGGAAGTAGGATTCTGAAGCTGCACAGAAATTATGCATGTTTGTAAGATTTCACCTTCTGCCTTCATCTCTCTCAGTTCCTAAGCTAATGCCTCTCCTCCTGCTGCTGGAGCCCACAGAAATTATGACTTCCAAGGAGTCTTCATATCACTGTAGCCCAAACTTCCTTCTCCTAGCACCTGCCTCTACTTTTCCAGCTGTGAGATAGTGTGAAGGAGCAGCCTCAACTTGGAGAGCGCTTCTGATTTAAGGATGTTTGCTAGTGGTAAAAAGAAGTCAAATCATGGGTATAAGCTGATAGCTTTGTACTCTCCTCTTGTTTGTTCTACACACAGTTAATTTAGAAAGTTCAGCTGTCAGACACCAAATCACAGTCTTTTATTTGTGTACAAATTGAATTATCTATCCTATGTTCCCTTTTGACTATCCCATAAGTTAGTATTTTGTGTCTGTAGCCTCCTCATTCTTAGAAAAGGACATCAAATACAGTGGTTTTTATTTTTTAAACATGGCAAATGAATTCAGAGATCTTCCTGACTTTGTAAGCACAAACAAGAAGCAACAAAGGACTCATCTTTTTAGAGTTCTTTCCCAAAACCTTAAGGGTTGTCCTAAAGGTCACAGTGTTTCTCATTTTTATAAGAACATAGCCATACCTTCTCCTTCCAGACTCATGTTGCTTCTGATTATCATGGAGTCATTAAGTTTGGCACAGAGAACATTTTCTGATAACTTTGATAGGGGTAGTATTTACTGAAAGAAGAACATAAAGTAAGTTATGTATGTTATTATACAAATAAGCCTCACACCTAGCATCCATCAATCTTTGTGGAGTCCTATACCCTGGTAAAAGGTTAATTTTTACTTCTAGCAGACTAGCAGTAAAAAAGAGCCAGGAGAGCAGGTCAGTTAGGTCTGGGACCTTGTGTTCCAGGAACTTGGCTGACCACAAGGTAGATGACATTGTTCAATAAGATGAGTTCTTATGAACAAGATGTTTCCCTCATGCCATGACCATTTCTTGAACCCTGTTATACCTGTCACACACTGAATTGTATACAATGAATAATGGGTTAGGACTTCTGTTATATTGCCTGCTGGAATTTTCCAGCAAGCCCCCTCACTCCCTGGTTTGTGGTTTTTTTCCTTTAAATATCCTACACTCCCTAAGCAAGTGGTCGAGCTCCTCTGCCCCGAGTGGGTTATGAGTTTCAAACTCAGCACACTGATTGAAATATACCTCTTGCTGATTGCAATAAGGATCGGTGTCTCGTGAGTCATTGGGTGGCTGCAATCTCCTGTGGCTTGAGTGAAGTCTCCCCCTCTCTGGAGGCCTTTCACTGGAATCTCTTTTATAGAGGTGGGAACCTGTGGGACTGCGTAAGGGTATCCTGGTTCTTGGCTGGGCATGGGCCTAGAACCCCGAGACTCCAAGGGAGAAATGGCAGGAGTTCGGCTACGTCCCCAGAACTCAGGGTCCTGAAAAGCAGTCTAATCTCCATAGACCTACATTGTTCAGTCAAGAAGGTCATTACAGCCCCTCCCAAAGTGCACAGGGTGTAACTACAGGCCTCAGGCCCTAGGGATTTACATACTAATGAAGGTCAGAGGGCAGAGCCAATTAACCATTCCTCCCCAGAACCTCCCCCTTCCTCCCTCCCTACTTAACTCAGGTCTGCCCTGAGTTTGGGGGGGTACTTCCAGATCCATCTACCATCTGCCATGACAATAAACCCTTTTGGAACCAAGGACTTCCTCGTATCATTGGGGCCTCCCGGGCCCGCCGCAGCCAAAGCTGCCAGCCCCTGGAACCCGGGACCTTTCTCCGGTATATGAGACAGGCTGCCTGGAGGCCTCCAGGCCGCGTGCCTCGTAGGCCTGGGGCCTGCCACCTGGGCCCGAGGCCTGCCGCTGCACTACCTCACGGGCCCCGGGCCTGCTGCTGCGTGGGCCCGGGACTCCACCGCTGCGGCCCGCCAGATTTTCCCCACAGGAACCATGTCACATCATTCCTTGCACATGGCCATGTTGGACTCAGAAAGATAGGGGTGATATACCATGCTTGTCTCACAAGGTTTTTAGGGTAAATTTATTGAAGCTCCCAAACTTATCACCTGAATATTCAAATACTTAGTGAGCAGTATTTTCAGTTGTTACCTTCAGTCCCTGGTGGAATGAATACTCTCATTTTCCTAATTGTTCACACAACATACTACTCCATCCTCATATTTCTGATTAAGTATTGATAAACAAAGAGTCTGTAAATACTATGAAGTTTCAATGTTGTTGTATTCATTAAACAAAGGTAGCCTGTTAGCTAAAGCAATAACTCAATCATTTGCTTTCCTTGCAAGAATAAGGGCATGAACTCAGTCCTCACGACCCATATGGCTTGGTTAGTGTTTCTATTGCTGTGAAAAAAAAAAAACACCATGATGTAAAGCAACTTCTGGACAAAGGATTTATTTCATCTTATACTTAAACCTATCACCCAGGGAAGTCAGGTCAAGAACCTGGAGCAGGTCAAGGACCTGAAGCAGAAGCCATGGAGGAATGCTGCTTACTAACATGCTCTATCTGCTTTCTTATACAACTCAATACCAACAGACTATAATAGGTCCAAGCCAATTTTGGGTTAGTATAGGAGGGATACCCATTAATCAAGAAAATGTCTGAAAGATTATATATAAGCTTATCTTATGAAGGTATTTTATCAATTTAGGAGCCATCTTCTCTAACTTGTATGACGTTGACAAAAAATTATCTGGCATGTGTGAATGTTTAAGGGAGTAAGGAGTGACACTAGGGAGATGGAATAAGGAGCACTTGTTGCTCTTGCAGATCTGAGCTCAGTTTCTGGGACCCAAATGCAGATTCACAACAATTTGCAACCCAGTTGTATGTGATCCATGATCCTCATCTGACCTTGATAGGCACCAAGCACTCTTGCAATGCACCGCATGCAAACACACACACACACACACACACACACACACACACACACGCATTCAGAGAGAGAGGGAGTGTAGGGGGAGCAGAAGGAGAATAGGAAAAGGAAAAGTGAAAAACCCAGATGTGAAGGTGTGTACTTGTAATTTCAGTTCTAGGAAGAAGTTGATAGGCATATCTCTAGGGCTCACAGACCAGCCAAGCTTTGAGAACTCAGTAGAAAGAAGATTTTGTCTAAAATATGGAAGTGGGAAGTTTGTTAGGCAGCTCAGCATGTGCACAAGTTGGAAAGTGAATGAACCTATATAAGTTGTACTCTGACATTCACATTTGTACATAAAACCAAACAAATACATAAATATACTGTGATTATAAAAGTAAAAAAAAAATGTATATGCTCCTCCAGATTCAGATTCTGCCATCCTTATTTCCTCCTCCACCTTTGTCTCTCCCTTGTCCTTTCTCTCTCCCTTTTCCTTATCTAATTATGTCTCCCACAATCATCCTGTTCCCCACTCAGTGCTGGACTGAAGCATCCACTCCCTGATCTTCATTTCTTCTATGCTCTATATGGTCTGTAGGCTGTATCATACGCATTGTGAGCTTTTGGGTATTTTCCACTTATTAGTGAGTACATACCATGTGAGACCTTTTATGTCTGGGTTACCTCACTCAGGGTAATACTTTCTAGTTCCATCCAGTTGCCTGCAAATTTCATGAAGTCATTGTTTTAATTGCTGCATATTACTTCATTGTGTATACTACTACATTTTCATGAAGTCTACTACATTTTCTGTATCCATTCTTCTGTTGAGGGACATCTGTGTTGTTTTCAACTTCTGGTT
Source organism: Mastomys natalensis (assembly GCA_021653895.1). Lineage (NCBI taxonomy): Eukaryota > Metazoa > Chordata > Mammalia > Rodentia > Muridae > Mastomys > Mastomys natalensis. The sequence continues at coordinate 65,099 of JAJTUV010002673.1, read as the reverse complement.
ATTATACTAAGGCTGCAATGAACATAGAGGAGCATGTGTCTTTTTTATATTTTGAAGCATCTTTTGAGTATATGTCCAGGAGTGGTATAGCTGGGTCCACAGGTAATACTATGTCCAGTTTTCTGAGGAACTACCAGATTAATTTCCAGAGTGGTTCTACCAGCTTGCAATCCTACCAACAATGGAGGAGTATTCTTCTTTCTCCACATCTCTCCAACATCTGCTGTCACCTGAGTTTATGATCTTAGCCATACTGGTTTGAGATGGAATCTCAGGATCATTTTGATTTGCATTTCCCTGATGACTAAGAATGTTGAACATTCATTTAATGTTTCTTAGCCGTTTGAGATTCCATGGCTGAGAATTCTCTATTTAGATCTGTACTCCACTTTTTAATAGTGTTATTTTATTCTATGGAGTCTCCCTTTTTTGTGTATTTTGGATATTAGTCCTCTATCAAATGTAGGGCTGGTAAATAACTTTTCCAATCTATCTATTGCCGTTTTTGTCCTGTTGATAGTGCCTCTTGCTTTACAAAAACTTTGTAATTTTATGAGATCTCATTTGTAGGTTGTTGCTCTTAAAGTGTAAGCTACTGGTGTTCTGTTCAGGAAAATTTCCTCTGTCTCCAAGTTGTTGAGGTTCTTCCCCATTTTCTCTTCTTTTAGATTCAGTGTATCTGGTTTTCTATGATGTTCTTTAATCCACTTGGACTTGAGTTTTGTGCAAGAAGTTAGGTATGCATTAATTTGTATTCTTCTACATGCAGGCGACCAGTTGAGTCAACACCATTTGTTGAAAATGCTGTCTTTTTTCCACTGAATGGTTTTAGCTTCTATGTCAAAGATCAAGTAGGTATGTGGATTCATTTACGGATCATCAATTCTATTCCACTGATCTACTTGCCTGTTTCTGTACCAATACCATGCAGTTTTTATTATTATTGCTCTATAGTATATCTTGAGGTCAAGGATGGTGATTAATACAAAAGGTTTTTTTTTGTTTGTTTGTTTTTGAGGATAATTTTTGCTATCCTAGGTTTTTTTTTATTCCAAATAAATTTGAGAATTGCTTTTTCTAAGTCCATGAAGAAATGAGTTGGAATTTTGTTGGGGATTGCAATGAATCTATGGAATCAGGGAGAGACTTGAGAGAAGTACAGAGGGTCAGGAAATTGAATAAAAATAGGTAGCAAGGGAGATGAGGAACTTGGTATAGCCACCTTTGGATCCCAGACTCCAGAGAAATGTAAGGCTCTCAGGGCCCAATGGGATTGACCTTAGCTGTACTGTGCACAGAAGGGGAGGTTAAACCTGTGGAGACCACCTCCAGTAGATAGGCATGGCCCCTTGGAGGGATGGAGCCACTCAACCTTCTCAAAGTTCTTTAAACCTAGAAATGTTTCTGTCCAATGCAAGAAGAGGGACAAAAAAAAAAAATGTAACAGATACCTAAGGAATGACTAAATGGGAAATGACCCCAACTGAGGTTACATCACGTCTGCAGACACCAAACCTAACACTGTTGCTTTGGTCAAGAGGCACTTGGAGACAGAAACCAAATGTGGCAGTTCCTGGTGAGGTCAGGCCAGCAGCTGACCAAGCAGAGGTGGATGCTCGGAGCCAACCATCAGGTTGAATGCAGGGTACTTGGTGGAAGAGCTGGCAGAAGGACTGGAGGAATGGAGGGGGACTGCAACCCCATAGGAAGAACAATATAGTCTGGCCTAACCACCAAGTTGTCCCAGAGAGTAGATCATCAACCAAGGAGTGCACCTAAAGGGACCTTTGGCCCCAGATACATGTGTAGCAGAGAATAGCCTTGTCAAACAGCAATGTGAGGGGAGTTCCTTGGTACCAGGAAGGTATGATGCCCCAGAGTAGGTGGAAGCTGGTGAGGTGGATGGGAGATTGTGTGGGGGGGGAATACTCTCTTTCAGGTAAAATGGAAGGGGGGACAGATGTGGAATGGGGGTATGGCAGAGTGGTAATTGAGAAGTGAAATATCATGGAATGGGGATTTGGTAGAGGTGGTAACCAGGATATCATTTGAGATGTTAAATGAATGGAATGATTAATAAAAATAAAATTTAAATAGTAGGTGCTACCTGAATAACACACAAAATGTTAACATCTGGCCTGTACAGACATTCACACATACAAACATAGGAGCCTAAATTTCATTTGAATTTACATAGGAAAAATATATAGTAAGAAATTATTTACTAAATTTCAACGCACTGGTGTCTTGTCTTTGATATGATAACCCTAATGGAATATTCAGAGCAATATGATTTGATATTTGTTGGCTCCAACATGTTTCCCCATGTCAAAAACATTTTAAATTTCTCTCAAAAGTTTCTGCAGCATTTTTGAAACTGGCTTGATGTACAACCTAAGCACTTTGGGACAATTGGACCATGCCACCAAACAGAGGAACTGATAAGGTTGAAGCAGGTTCAAAAGCTCCAGTATATCTTATAATTATGAATGTTAGGCATTGGAACCAGCGCTCAGCCTGGCTCTACCTATTCTGGAACACATAATCATGACACACCATTTAGAGGGTCATGACAATTGGTCACATAGAATAAAAATCTAGAGATGTCCATGCTAATGAGATATCTAGATAGATCCTGAGGGTTTAGTACATGTCTTCCTGAAACTGTTTATAATCCATGGTTCACCCTGCGTAAGATGTATATTTTCATATCCACCATGAGTAAAGCTATATGGACAGGCAAGGGATGTCTCCTTCATCAAAGATTACCAAGTGGGGAAGCCTTTATTTTAAATAGCTTCATCTAAATCTCCCAGAGAGGTCCTCTCTTCCCATCTCTCCTTACTTTCAGTCTTCACTTGGAACCACACCAGATTCTGCCCTATTCTGGGTTCAGCCATCCCCTTCCAATCTGGAACATAGGGGAAACACAAACTCATAGGCTACTGTTCCCAACACCTTTCAATTTCCAGCCCCGTGTGGATACAGAGGATATTGATACCTAAATCATCAGTCCCAGGCCCCACTGTTACTCACTAGGGAAAAGAGGCTGGTATCCAAAATCACTGACTGCGTTCTGTCTTTTCTATGCAGCATCCAGGTGGCAACCTGAGAACCCAACACCAACAGAGATACATAGCCTAATACATTTCATTGGCAGTAAATATGAGTCTTTCATTTTCTCAATACCTGCCACCAGCCAGGTTCATTCACAGCCTTTCTCTCTATCTCCTGCTGGAGGACATCATAGTTGAATTCATACCTTTGTGGTCATTTGTGGCAAATTAAAGCAATTCTATTCTAGTTTTAAAGGCTTGATTTTATTCATTTAGAAGTTCAGTCGAATTTTTAATGCAAGGTACAACTTACTTTCAGCATATATCAATTTGATGAGCCTTGGGGAAAGACAGGCATAATTGAGTGCAATGTTTTTGTTTTGTTTTTCTGCTGTTATAATACAACACCATGACCAAAATAACATAAGGAAGAATGATTTCATTTTAAATTACAATTCCAGTTGGATAACAGTTCATAGTCCAGGAACTGAACCTTTGACTCAGTCATTGAGGGCACTGGCTTTTCTTCCAGGGGACCTGAATACAATTTCTAGCATCTCTATTGCAGCTCACAGTTGTTTGTAATTCTAGTTCTACCGTGTCTAATGTTGTTTTCTGGTTTCTTAGGACACTGCACATACATGATACACAGACATACATGCAGGTAAAAACACACATACATGTAAAACAATAAGATGAAATTTTCAAAAGGACATTATCTCAGTGAGAAGACAAAACAGCCCACAACAGGCATGGAAGTGACCAAACAGGAGAGGTCATGAGGATTTTATTATCAAAGCCAATACCCAGAGGCATATTTCCTATATCAAGGCCAACCCTATATAGCAAAACCTGGGGACTGATTGTCCAACTATCTGAGCCTAAGACATTTTTGTTCAAACCACAAGTGCTAAGCTCTCCTGATCATTTGAAATGTTTGTCCCTCTAGGTTGGAATGAGGGAAAAGGGAACCACGTAGAAAAGTCTTTCATGACCTCATGCTATTTTAGTTAGAGATTTACTTCTCATGAAAAACACCAAATTTTGCTGATAAACTACAGCTCTGGATATTCCTACAAATTTCGTAACAAGTCACCCACTTCTCATCAGCCTGAACCCATCCATCAGTATTAAAGGGGCCTATGAGCATGAGCATAATCCAGTTCCCTTGTGGTGCTGGGACGAGACAGCAGCTGCCAAACAGCTGTCAACCCATTTATATGTGCCAATCTCCATCTACAACAGTGTACAGACGTGACACCTACCTACAAAAAGCTGAGATGTCATGGTAAATATGCTTCACTGTCCTTTGTCTGGAATTGGAATCACCTATAGGTCTGATGGAGGAGGTATACCTTGCCAGTATTCATCTAAGGGTGCTTCTAGAGAAGGCCAACTGAAAAGGGTGGTCCTCAATGTAACAGACGTCCATCGCATTTGCTGGGCATCTAAGTAGAAGAAATAAATGAAAAAGAAGTATGTCTCTAAGTTATGTTTGTTTAATGTTATAATGTTTCTCAAGAAAATGTCTCTAACCTACCAGCTCCTGGCACAACAGTCCAGCAGTGTAAGCAACAGTCATGGATCAGGTTCCAAGAGAGGATTTGCTGTGGAATTCTGAGTGAGACAATTATAAAGAACATGTAACTGTTAAGATAGTAGTGACAAAAAAAGAATAAAGGCAAAAAAATGGAGGAAAGTTTTGTTTCATCTAGACACCTACAGCGGAGGGAACCAAGACCAATACCTTTCCTGCCCTGGTATAGCCTATAAGCTAAGAGTAACTTTTAGAATTTTTTCACATAATAAATATGTATTACATATACACATATATATATTATATATTATATATATGTGTGTGTGCATGTAAAACATATATATATATATATAATGTTATCAAATATATATGTATAATATCAAACTTAAAATACTTTAATTAATAAATCAAAATAATTAATATGTACATACTACTTATGTTATATTTTAAAATCCAACCAGCTAGGGTAATGCATATTCTCAATGTCAGCACTCAGGAGGCAGAAGCTGGTGAATTGTGTGAGTTCAAATTTTGCTTGTTCTACATAGCAATTTCCAGCCCAGCCAGGGTTAGAGAATGACTTCTTGGGTATCCCCCAGAGAAATAGCCCAAATTCTTTAATTTTGCATGTTATTGCAAAGTCTAAAAATTTGCTCCTTGATCATTAAAAGAGAAAGCCTGAACAATTAGCTAGGATAAATTCATCAGTAAACATCATCATATAAATATGAATGAGCAGGTTTGATTTCCTAGAACAAATATTAAAAATCTGTGTACCGTAGCACACAGGTGTCATTTCAGTGATGAGAGTAGGATAGAAACAAGAGAATCCCTGGTGTTCATTGGCAAACCACTCTAGAAAAATATTTTGATTCTTTGAAGCCCCTGTCACAAAAATAAGTTTGAGGGCCCAGAACTGTGGCTCAGGCAGTGTTTGCTCTGAATGCCTAATATCAGGATTTCAATCCACAGAATCAACAGTAAAAGAAGATAACCAAGTCCTAGAATTATTCTTCTCCAATTCCCTTGTGTACCATGGCATGCAAGTACAGACACACACACACACACACACACACACACACACACACACACACATCAAATCAAAACACAAGGAAATATAAATGGTGAAGAGTCTCTGTCTGACTTAGGTTTGAATGTTAGTAATATTAAATATGTTACTATGAAATCATAATGACTACATTAGATAACCTATTTGAGAGGTGTGCTTAATTATTTAGGGTTGCCACATGACAATGATTGGAATTTACTCTAAATGCTTCAATAAAGCAGATAAGCCAAACACAGATGACTGCTAATGATCATTAAGTTAGAGTGATGCATCCATTCCTACTAGTCTCATTATTTAATAAGTAAAATTCTATAGTTAGAAATATGAAATTTATGTTTATAATATTAAATTTTTCACCTTCCATATATATTATCTGTCATCTATTTTTCATGCCTATTTTTCACTCTGATTCTTTTCGTCAAATTTCCCTTTTCCATTACCACACATTCCTTACCTAAGCCATAATCATAGAACACACAGCCAGAGATATCTGTTCCTCATGACTTTAATTCTTTTAAAATTGTATTTATGTACCTGAATATAGATCCCAGCAGAGGTTGTTGGATACCCTAGAGTTGGAATTATAGATAGTTGAGAGCCCCTCCATATGAGTCAGGGTACCAAGCTCAGATCTACTCCAAGAAAATTTTAAACTGCTGAGGCATCTCCACGTGGTAAGTGTGGATCATTTTCTAGGTAGGATGAAGAAAAGACAACAGCTTATATAAGAATTCTGTACAGCAATTGTACAGCAATTACACAAAAGACCCTAACCTCAAAAGTGGTGAAGTCAAACTTTTTGGATTAATGGTATCTAGAAGTACAATGAAAACACTCATGTGAGCATGTCTGTGGGGAAGTTGTTCACTGAGTTGTTTGAAACAGAAAAACCCACTGTAAACTGCTAAGGATCAGCCTTTGCTTAAAGAAGGGTTCTTAGAGAGGGGTGTCTGGAAGCAGCAAAATAAATGACTTGAAGTCAAATCATGGGATTAAGCTGATAGTCTATGTTTTGCTCAAGATGGCTTTGTAGACTTTCTCTCTCTCCTCTCTCTCTCTCTCTCTCTCTCTCCTCTCCTCTCTCTGTGTGTGTGTGTGTGTGTGTGTGTCTGTGAATGTGGGTCTTCTGCTCAAGACAGTTTTTCAGACTGCTCTCTGTGTTCTGCTCTGCTCATGACAACTATACTTGCTATTCTAAAAACTGCTTGGTTGATACAGCAAGCTTTCTGCTCAAAATAGTTCTCTCTGGTTGAGACAAATCTCTGTGCTAGTGAAACTTATAAAAGCTCACAAAATATTTCGTTGGTTTGTTGAGCGAAGTAAAAAAAAAAGTTATTATAAAAAAATCTTGGACTTTCTGACTAAGTCAGAAATCTAAGTTAGAAAACTAAGTTAGAAAAATTCTAATAATAATTCTTGTAGTTTCCTTTCAAAACCAGATAGACAGAAAACATTCTAAAAGTGTTCTATCTGCTCTTAGGACAGATTTCTTTCTGTATAACTCTAAATAATTTTTGGGATTTCCAACTAAGGTAAGAAATCCTGTTAGAAAAAATTCTTGAAGAGCTATTTGATCTCAAGAGATCTCTGAACAACTCAGTTCTCACTAGGAAAAAAAAAATCTAAGACACTAGCTATTCCTTTCTGATAGCTAATCGCATGCAAACCAAAAGCCCAGTTTTTATTTACATATCTATTCAGTTATATATTCCAGGTTCCTCTTGACCATACCACAAATCACCACTCCAAGACCTTAGGTCCTTGACTCTTGGGAAAAGAACAGCAAGTGAATTTTCTATTTTCTTTTTAATATTACAAAAAACTTCAGAAATCTGTCTTTGTAAACCTAGCTGGGTAGGACCTCTATCTGAGATTACAACCAACAAAGCCCCTCAGCCCCTCATATATCTCATACTTCATCCTTATGTTTTGCATAGTTGAGAAATTATATATTTTCAAACTCAATGTTTTTAGAGCTCTTTCCCACAATGTTAAGAGCTGTCCTGAAGATCACAATATTCTACAATTTTTCTGAGACATTGACATGCCCTCAGTTCCTGGACTGATGCTCTGATTATCATGGAGTCATTAACCTTGTCAAAGAGGAGAATCCTTGAAGGAGGGATATTGAAATATGTACACTATAATAAATATAAGCCAAATGCCCACAGCAACCATAAACAATCATGGAGATTCACATCCTGCTGGCTCCGTTCCAGGGACAGGATACCACATCATACTGTCCCTTACATGGCCAAGGCAGACTCATCAGTAAACATAGGTGGCAGCATTAAATAGGCTGGTGTCCTAGAATGAAAAAATATAGAAAGTGAGCTGAGCACCAATCTTCATCTCCCTCTGCTAATTAACAGCAGACACATGTAAGCAGCTGCTTCATGTTCCTGATAATACCATTCCCCACCACAATGGAGTAGGCCCTCAAACTGTGAGTCAAAATAAACTCTTCATTAAGTTGCTTCTTTTCTTTTTCAAAAAAAAAAGGACTTTTTATTTTTAAAGCATTAATAAACCACTTGACATACTGAGAAGGTTAAAATTTTATGACTGTGCTCAGTCAAAACTTTGGCAGATTGATTTCTATGCAGTCATATTTCCACCATTTGCTTCCTTAAACTGATTATCTTTCCCTTGCTGTTTAATTAGGGAACCCCAGGATTAAAAAAAAAAGGTGATGATAAACCACTCAACTAAATGTCCACAGAGACAATATTGACACTTTTCTTCATATTGTCAAGGGACAAACATAGGCGGCCACCTTGGGAGAGAGCTGAACTGCTTAATTTATATATAGCTGTTTTGTTTTTGCTTGAGTTTTTTATTTTGTTTTGTTTTTGACAAAAACACATATAGTAGTATGACAGCCACTCATTGACTAAGAGATCAATATTCTTCCCAGAACATCATGATCGTCCAGACAATCTGTAGATACTGGAGGTGGTGGGGGACTTTTAAGTGGCACAGAAGGAACTGAAGGCATTCAACCTGGCAAGAAGCAAGTGTGAAGGTGGTAGCAATGGTGAACATTGAATCTTAAACCATTTTTTTTTTCTGTTTCCAGTCCTGATTCTGGCAGTGTTAGTGGTAGAAGGAAAAACAGTTTCTGTTTAGCAGATTTGATGTGTGTTTCACTTTCAGGAGAACTGGAGGAAGCTTGCTTTTATTTTCATTCTCCTAGTAAAGCAGAGATAGAAAGATCACTGAGGCTCACTTACTAGGAAGCCTAGCTAAAAGAGTAATTTCCAGAACAGTGGGAGACTCTGTCTCCAAAAGTAGAGAGGATGACACCAGGAAAAGATAACTCAAGATTTAACTCTGGGCACACACACACACACACACACACACACAACTTACAATGATGACTAGAATAACCAATATTTTTACCATAAAGTTACAGTTCATATAATGAACTGAAAGCATGTTATAATAACTAAGAAGGGCTGTGGCTTGAATATTTATTATCATTTTAAAATGTAGTATGTGTAATTGAAGTTTGCATCATTTATTTTGTTTTATTCATAATATATGTTTTCATTCATATACATCTTACATATATATTCCATACATTTGGAATTCAGGGTTTTGAACATATTAGAATAATATCCTAGATCTTATACTTTGAGACAGGTAGTCTCATTGCTTTGATAAAACACCTGACAAAAAGAGTTTAAGTAAGGTTTGGGGAGGTGGTATTTTGGCTTACAGTTTGGTGATGCATCCTGTCATGTTAGAGAAGTTATAGCATTAACAATATGAGGCAGTTAGTCACAGTCTGTCCACAATCAGAAAGCAGTCAGGAAGCCCAGGGGATTATGTGGCCCAGATTCAGAATGAATTTACATTCTTCAAATAATCCTCGTTAGAAAGTTCATTCATAGAGTCCCAAGATGTTTCCAAGATGATTCTAAATCTTGTCATTAATGAATATATTAACCATTTCACAAGGTCTCAATTTGGAACCATTCCAGAATTATCTAGAGTTCTCATCTATCTATGTTCCTTAAATTTTAATAATGGCAAACCTATTAAATGTCTTACAAAATTCTGGCTAACTTCAAAGTCTTTATGTAGACTAGGCTTGCCTAGAACTTGAGAATATCAGCCTGTCTCTACCTTTCAGTGCTAACATGAAAGGTATATACCATTACATCTAGTGCTGAAAGTTTTCCAGTCAGCTCTCAGCAGCTAGTATGAGGCTGCTCTATCATGTTAATGGAATACAGAAATACCATAATGGTTATGAGCATGTACTAGTTTTGCTGACACCCTGAGTTCTGTTCCCAACATCCTATGTCTGGGGGCTCATAACTGCCTATAACTCTGATTTCAGTGGACTTTGACACCATGATCATTCACAAGCATGAAACATACATGTATACACATACATACATACATACATACATACATAATATTATCATATATAATTTAAAATCTTAAAAATTAAAATACTGAAATTAAAAACACTTAAGAAAAACCTGTGCTCTGCAAATCCACATTTAAAAAACTTGCCTTAAAGCTTTGTGTTTAAGAAAAAAAATTGCTAACTTAAATAAACCAATTAAAATCTAAGAATTTGGAAGTGAAAAATGTTTCTGATTCTAAAGTGCTTACTTGCCACAAATGCATGAAGAAAGCATGAGTATCTAATTTCAAACTGCAAAATGTGCATAAAAATAGAAGGCATGTTGGTGTCTGCTTAATTTCATCACTGGAGAAGCATAAAAATAAACACTCTGGGGTTTCTGACCAACCAGCATATCTAAAGCAGTTTAGTTCCAAAGAAAAGTGAAACAGTCTCAAAAAACAAGATAGACACTAAAAGAATGACATCTAAGGCTGTGCTCTGTCTTGCAGATAAACATTCTCAGTAATGTATAAACACATACTTAAAAGACTAGGAATTATGTAACTAGAGCATCATGTAAACAAGTAACAACCCCACAGACACCTAGCCATCATATGTAACAGTATCATTGGTGAGCCATTCTCAAATACTGAAGTTCTGAATTTCTACCTTCAAAAAACAGGTCTTGAAGTCTTCAGATATAGTTTAATAGTACAGAAATTGCTTCTGACTATTTAAGACTCAGGGTCCAGCCACATCAAAAAAAGACAAGGGGCCAAAGACGGAGAAGAAGGAAGAAGAAGATGAGGGAAAGGAGGAAGGGTGCAGAAAGAGGAGGAGGAGTACATAAAGTAAAGTTGAAAATGCGGAGAAGAATAGGAAGAAGAATAAGAAAAAATGATACGAGGAGGCAATCTTGGGCTGAAAATGAAACTTACAGAAGGATGAGCATCTGTAATACTATGAAAACAAATTTTGAAAAATCCTTAACTAATGTTATATTAAGTGGGATAAAATTAATGCATATCCTCTAAAATCAGGAATGGGACAAGGCAATCCATTCTCACAGTTCAAGATGGCATGTGACATCTCGATCAGAGAAGTAAGCAATAGAAAAGCATATAAAGATACTGATAGAAAACAAAGATGTCAAATTATCCCTATATGTATATCCTGTGCTTAAAAGACCCTAAAAACCCTATCAGGAGGAAGAAAAGCCTTGGTAAACTTTTCACCAGTGTTAGGAGACAAAATCAGCACACAGTCATTAGTAGTCTTTCTATAATTTGAAAAACACAACAAGAAGGGAGTAAACAAACAACCCCTGTAAATGTAGCACCAAAAAAGAAAACCACTTAAGAACTTACCTAACCAGGGATGGTAAGAACCATGCAGGGTATTTAAAACACTGACAAGAGAAACTAAAGAAGGACTGGATAATTCAAAGTCCTCCATTGCTCAGAGGGAGGTAAGATTCATATTGTGACATGGCCATTGACCAAAGATCCCTATATATCTGATATTATAGCCCATCAAACTAAAATGACATTCTTCTCAGGACTGGAATGCCATACAGAAATACATGCAGAAGACTCTAAACAATGTTCTTGGTCATTGTTCTATTGTTGTGAAGAGACATCTTGACCAGAGCAACTAATAGAAGAAAACACTTAACTGGAAGCTTGCTTACAGTTTCAGAGGCTTGATTCATGATCATCATGTATGGAGTATGGCAGCACATAGGCAAGCATGTAGAAATTTCTACATTCTTATCAGGCAGCAGGCAGAGACACTAGGCTTGGCCAGGGCTTTTTATCCCCAATGCCCAACTCAACCCCCCACCACAACCCTCAGCAACTCACCTTCTCCATAAAACGCCATATCTTCCTGTTTTTCCAAATAGACCACCTACTAGGAACCAAACATTCAAATATATAAAAGTGTGGGGACCATTATTATTCAAACTACTACAATAACCAATGCTGTCTTAAGATGGAGGTATCATAGTATCTGGTCATGAATTGTACTTCAGTGTCACAGAACATCACAATAATAATGTAATGAGTACTACTACAAACATGCAAAGGAATAGAATAGAGGATCCAGGAGGAAACCCACATGGCTTCAGCAACATCACTTTTAAACTTTTTCAGATAGTTCTGGAAAACTGGGCATCCACTTGTGGAAGACAAAGTTGATTTGTACCACTCACCCTATGCAAAAATCAGTTCTTAGCTGGGGAGATGGTTCACCAGTTAAGAGCACTTGGTGAACAGTCATGAGGGCCAGAGTTTGGACCTCAGTACCTAAATACCATTTAGGGCATCCTGTGCATCCCTAAACCTACAGCTATGAGATGAATGGGTACAGGAGTATTGATGGAGCTTCCTGATAAAACACAAACCACCAACTCAGAGAGAGCCTGACTCAAAGAAATAGGAAAACCATGATAAGGAAGATATCTAATGCCTCTTTACTTTTCAAACAGATGCACAGGTGGATACACCCACATGCACACATACATGTACACACAGACACACACAAAACAAAACAAAACAAAATAATCTCTTTTATAACATAATTCAAGGAGCTAGGGAGATGACTCAGTACTTTGGAGTGCTTAATGCTCTTTCAGAGTTTGGTTCCCAGAACCCACACTGGACAGCTGTGATAGTTTGATAAGAATTCTCCCATAGGCTCATATAATTGAATACTTGATCCCCAATTGTTGTAGCTTGTTGGACCATGGAAGGGTTGCCATTAGCCTAGAACCCTGAGATTGAAGGTGGGTGGCCACGCCCCAGAACCCAGGGCCCTAAGTCACGTAAGACATGGGTAAGGGGCGTGGCTAAGAGCACTCTGCCTTGAGATTTGCATATTAATGAGGCCGGGGGACGTAGGAAATTAAATTTTCCCCTCCCTAACCCCTCCACTTGACACTCCCAAATATAAGGGAGCCCCTCCTGGCTTTTCAGTTGAGCGCATTTCGTCTAGATTTACCATTCTCGTCAATAAAACTACTTCATGGAAGCCCAGTTCACGTGTCTTCTTAGGCCTACTTCCATGACTCTGCGACTGTCTCAACCATGTGGGAACCACGACCCCAGGCCGCCTCATCAGCCTGCAGTACTCTCCCTCGCCCATGTTTAATCCACAGTAGCTGTTTGGAAATGATTAAGAGGCATTGTATGAGAAAGTGTCTGGTCCTAATGGAGAAGATGTGACCTTCTTAAAAGTGGTAGGGGGGGATATTCAAGGGTGGGGAGGGTGGGTGGGGGTACACCAACGTGGAGGCAGGAGGAGGGGGGAAGGAATAGTGAGTTCCTAGGAGGGAGGGGGGAAATGGGGTAAGGAGAGAACATCTGAAACGTAAATAAAATTTCCAATTTAAAAAAAAAAGAGGTAGGGCCTTGTTTGGAGAAGATATGGTCTTAATGGTGGATGTGTATCCTTGTTGGAAAAGATGTGGCATTGTTGCAGAAGGTATGGATGTGATCAAGGAAATGTAGCCTTGAGAGGGGAACTGTTGCCTTGTAAGAGCTGAAGAACGTAATGCCATAGTTGCTGAACACATTCATATCAACTGTGTTTACTTGTATAAAATCAGCACAAATCAATCCAACCAAAATGTCCTTATACATAGAGAAGATACTTTACATGCTTTACTTCTTCCTAAAATGCTATTGACAATTGACAACTGAAAATCATTCTTCATTAAAGGTGTGGCCTGTGGTAGACTTCAGGTGCCACAGTGGAGGAACTCTTACACTCATAAAGGAGCATCATTAATTGTACATAGTAGGCTATGAAAAAAAAGGTATCATGAATTTATGAATAGGTGTTGGGAGGGATATGGGGGAATTAGAAAGGCAAATATGGATGGCAAGTGATCATATTTCATTGTATACATGTATAAGATTATTAAATAAATAAATAAATAAATAAATAAATGAATAAATGAATCAGAATTCTGTGATTTGTACTGACATTGATGACCATGGAGACTTTATAATGAAATAAGTTAAGTACAATCAAATAAATAAATAAATACACCAAACAAAAGAAAAATCCTTACATGACATCATAAGAAGGTTAAAATCAGAAGAGTCACATCTTATCAAACATGAAACCCAATAGATAGGTGGCAGTATAATTTAATATGTGTTATACAATATAGCAAAAATATGGATTCATCCAAATTTATCTTATAAAATAAATGTAAGATAATAAAAATTTATTTTAGAAAATATTGAGGATTAAATAAGGTAATTTTATACAGTAGCAAAGATATTTTAGAACTATAAAACTTTCATTTCAGGTGCTAGAAGAATGAATGACTCAGAGATTAAGAGTACCAGCTGCTCTTCCACAAGACATCGGTTGCATTCCCAGTACCCACATAGTGGCTAAAAGTCACAACAAAACTAATTTCTTATGAAGCTTACCATCTGTAGTAGGAGACATGGAGTAAAACAGTGAGAAAATTAAATATTGAAAATGATATTTGGGGGGAGGTGTTGAGACAGGGTTTCTTCATTAAAAATAATGTTCATGTCCTTCTTGACACATTTCTTTCTAAATCTTCAGTCAGGGACTACTGTCACATTCCCAAGCCCTGCACTATAGAGATAGTCAGAAAAAATGATGACCAAGTTGTGTGGCTGTTTCTTTCAGCCAAAGAAGATTCTGGAAAAAGAAAAATTGAAATTGTTTTTGATGTGTGAGTAATGACTAATGACACTAAGGACAAACACAGTAATAGAAGGCCTATCTTGGTAAGAGATATTAACAACAGACATCATTAAGACACAGGTTTCATATCTAGAATATATGAAGAACTATAAAAACTAAACTTACATGAACACACACACACACCACATCAAACTGATAATCAATAAATGGGCCAATTTGCCAAATATATAGTTCTTGAAAGGAGAAACACAAATGGTTATAAAGTATATAACATCTTTAGGTGTCAGAAAAATGCCAATTTATAACTGCTCTCTGATTTTATATTACCTTTGTAGGAATATCTATTATCAGTCAATAATTAAATGAATGAATGAATGAATGAATGAATGAATGAATAAATAAATAAATAAATGAAAGATATAGCTGGAGAGATGACTCAGCAGTTAAAAGGACTTATTGTTCTACCTGAGTTCAGTTCTAAGCACACATGTCAGATGATTCAACATTGCCCCTAGTTCTAGCTTCTGGAGATCTGGAACCATCTTCAGGTTTCCACCACTCCCTGTACTTATATGCACAAACCCACTTCTACATACACATGTTTCAAAAAAGAAAGTAAATGACAAATAATGGTGAGTATGCAGGGTGGGGGTGCGGCAAAGTCGAGTTACCTACATTTTGACTATAAGAGTGAAACATTATCTTCATTTACCAAAGATGGAAAAACACTGTGGAAAACAGTGGAAACATCTCAAGGGAAAAACATTTACCCAGTAAGCAGGTCTTCCTATTTTCATTAACCTAATTAAGATACTCCTTCACACGTGTGCCCATAGGCCCATCTCCCTCCCACTTTATTCTAGAGTTTTTCAAGTTGGCAGTGGAGATTTATAATCACAATGATGGTTATTCTTAAAAATGAACATCCCATATAGAAGCCTGTCACTTTTTAAGCTAATTAATAAAGAGGGTGTGTTGTCTGCATCTAGTGAAGAGACCGGTCACTGGCAGCACAGGGTTCCATACAGACTATCCAGCATGGCTTCAGACACCCTTGATTAGCTTCAGAGTCTCAATCAGAAATCTCTACTCCCCTACCTCACCCTTAGACCTCATCAGCAGTTGGAGCGGTCTAAGAGTAAGATACTGACAGGTTCTCCAGTGACAGTAAGACTCATCCAGGCAGAATTAACTCTCAGCCAGAGGCAGGGAACCTGTGTTAACTGGGAACGTCGGGTGAGGGGTGTCCTTGTCATGGAAGGCCTCTCAGATTCAGTAACTTACTGATTATAACAATACCAGAGTGACTTCTTCAGAAACTGCTTTCCCAGAGGCAGGCTTTTTCACAAAGGAAAGTATTTGGACTTCTCATGCTCTTTTAAAATATGCTGTCTAATTCTACATTTGGGGATGTGTGTGTTCCGAATTCAGTCTAGCCAGGGCAGGGCAGCGTGTCTTTGTTTTGTGCTTCTTTGTAGTAAGTATGTCCAGGAAAATGATACTCTATAGATTCCCCACCATCTGCAGAGTAAGACTTCCCTTTTACACAGCTTACTGGAAGGAGTGGGACTGTGAACTCAGGGATACTGCAAACACAAGTCTTACTTTTCTGGGGTGGAAGGACAGTATCATTAGGCCACAGAGGCCCTGGGGACCCAGTGAAGGATCCTACTGGTTTCAATTGATTTAAGTTGCCATGAAATAAAACTACACTAGTATTATGTGATTATATATTGGGATAAACTGTCCGCCAAACTGTTCCAAGAAGAGACTGCCTTAGACATGGCCACCATCAGGAAAATATCTAATGTTCCAGGGGCCTGTGGGACTACTCATAGGCTTGAATGAAGACTGCTGCTAGTTCCGTGGAGACTCTCAAATCTGTGCAAAACATTAGGAATTCCCAGAATCTTTGTAGGGATCAGAAAAATGGCTTGTATCCCCAAATGCTTTATGAGGAATGAGATTTCATAATCAAATAATTGAATTATGAAATAAATAATCTGTTGGAGACTGGTTCTAATGTTTTGATTCAATTGGCAATCTGTGTGTTCAAATGCTAAAGGTCTGTGTCTCTAATTGGTTTTTAGATTGATCATTAAAGACAGCAACAGGAATGGCTGGACACGGGAAAAGGCCCTTAGAATTGTGTGGGCAAAAAACCAGAGAGGAGGAGAGGAATCACCATGACGCAGGGAAGTAGAATGGGAAACACTGACCATTTCCCTGATTGTGCATGGGATATCAGGGGTAGTTTTAGAAGTCCCCAGCCTTTGAATAGCAAAGGCATTTTAAAATAATTTTGTGTATGTGTGTTTAATTCATAGATCCAAATATAGCTCCTCTGCAGGTGCACATGTGAGATCTAACAGGAGTAAAAAGGTGTAGAGCCAAAACCCACCACTCTATGTGGCACACAAAGTGGTAGACGAGAGTCTCCAATTAAAAACAATTCAGAGATTCTGGGAAGGAATACAGACACAAACACACACACACACGCACAAACACACACAAACACACACACACACGCACAAACACACACACACACAACAACACACACACACACACAACTGATATAAATCAAATGGGGGTGGGAGGGTACTGGTTTCTCAGAAAGAAGAGCTTAGTCACATGATTCCACCTCATGAAACAAGAACAAGGGACATAGCCACGTGTTAAGAGGAAGAAAGTAAGAAGCAGACAATAAAACCCACATGTCTCCAGCCACCTGATAAATAAAACATAGAGATATATAATTCTGGTTTAATTATTTTTAATGATAGAAGCAAATATACAGATTTTGCCTGAACCATATGGGAATTTCTTCCAGTGGTTTGAAATTGAAATAAAGAGCTTAAGCTGAGAAGCTTTTAGCCCATGCTGTGCAAAGAGCAAGGATAACAGCTGGGAGAAAGACAATGAGAGATGGAGAGACAGATTGTTGATCAAGCAGATATTAAACTCTATGGAAGGAAGGGGGTAAAGAGAATGAATAAACAAATGCTTTAAAAATATTTTAAAAGCCTTGCCAGGGCAAATTCTCAAACATGTCCACATGGAATTTCTGGGATCACTTACCCTGGCATGTAAAAACAAAATAAACCCTATAAATATGCTAATAAGAACAAGGTAATTTAATTGAAGTTAAATACAAAGATATATAGTTTGAAGGATTTGACCTTAAAGAAATACAATGAAAGTAGGATATAGGAAGTTTAACTTATTTCAGATAGTAGAAGCTTAGGCCTTGTGAATTATATAAAGAGAAAGGGGCATACTATACTGTGTATCCACAGAGCTATTAATCTCCATAGAGGGGAGGATTTAAGTGTTTATAGATGTATGAATAATTCAGGGCTTGATCTCATGGAGGCTAGGGCAGGAGACAGCAAAGAAACACTGTCTCAACAGAATATTTGTTTAGATTAGATTAAATGCTTTGAATTGTTTTAATTATCAAAATGCATTTGGTTATGAGATTTGTGATAATATTAATATTCCTCTGGGAGAGAGATCAAGCAATACCATTAATAATTTCTGCTTAGTGGGCCAAGGACATGCTATTTTGGAAGAGTGGCTCTGTCTTTCTATTAACAGAAAGGAAATGGATTCTTTGGACTCCTTCCAGGATGATGTGGATCAGATATGACATGGGAAGACCTCCTGAAGATCTTGAAAAATTCAAGAAAATCAAACAAGATGGGTAACTTTGTCTACTGATACTTCAACATGGGAAAAGTCCAGTAACTGGCTTATACATAAAAATGTGTCTAGCCAAAAAGTCAGCTAAAATTACACAATAAATCTTGATGGTTATGGAATCTTTAAGATTTTCATGCTCTCCTTCATATGACATGAATGAAGAATTATTATAATTGGTTATTGATAAAATTAACTCATAAAAAATACAGTTGACTTTTGCCTGCTTAAACAATGAGCAAAGTTTCATCCTTAACTGATCTATGCACCCTGCACTTTTCCAAATGAATATCTTAATGGTACTAAAATTTTGATTGTGAGATTCATATAATACAGAATGTAGATATATAACAAGATTCATCCTCAGAGATGCTGAAATTACCTGCTCTTCCAGCCTCCTGCTTCCTGATGTTGCCGAGAGACTTGTTTCAGGAAGAACTTCAGGAATTGCTACTGATTCCAGTAGATCTTGCTACATCCAACCTTTCAGATGGAACCAGTCAGAACTTCTGTCAAGTCCTGAGCCTTCTAATCATACAGAGACTAGGTAACAAACACAAATCTAATTTTCTTAACTATAACTAATATTTCTAATTTTCCTACACCCTGCTCCTTCAAAGAGTTTTTCATCACTTCTGTTTAGCAGGAAAAAGCCACTCAGAGCCATCAGCCTGATTCCTTGGGTTTGGGTGTCTGGTTATAGTTATTTTACAAGCTATAGATAAGTTGTCATTTTAAGGAATAATTTGGGAATTATCATAATTTTGAACAAGGATTGTTGGAGACATCTCACATTAAGCTCAAGATCCCTGGGACCCCTGATGACAAGGAAGAAAAGCATGCCGGGGTTACCATGTTTCCGTGTGTGAGGCTATGGTCTCTTGTGGGCCCTAGTATGAGTACTGAGAGGCCCCAAGGATTGCTTCTTTAGTGCAAGCACCTTGTGATGTCATTTCTGCATTTATCTTAGTACTTGTAATTCTTTTTTATCTATTTACTGTTCCTTCTCCTTCTTCTTTCCTTGATTAAACTGGTATTTGGTGATCCAGCAAGATCTAGTAGGAGCCTACTTGATATCCAGAAATTTGATGTTACCAATAATATTAAAGGGAAGAATTCAAGAGAAATGTATGTTATAGTCATTCACTTTAGTTGGAAATGAAAGTAACCTAGAGCCATGGGCAGAGATGAGTAATTCTGCAGCTGTTCCTCCAGTTTTAGTGTCAATTCTGTATAATAAAAATAGGATATTTTTATCATGAAATTGAGGATGAAATAATATACAGATATTTTCCAGAAAGTTAGCAATGTGTTTCTTGGGTTTATGGACAATGATGCAAGCCCCCTAGGAATTCTCCATACAGGTTAGGTAAGGATGCTTTTTTAGTCAGTCAAATGGGTCCAAAAATTACAAAGACAGCAGGATCAGCAGTATGACCACATGTTTGTCCTTTTATGCAATCATACTGTCTTACAGATGTCTGAAAGATACTGATTTTGTAACCCCATACTGCTGTCCCCCTGACCTCAATGCAGACTGGCTGTCAGGAAATATAAAAAAAAAATAAAATTGCTTACTGTAGAATTTTTGTTAGAGATAGTATATTTCACTTTTTTTTTTCTAAATCTGTAGTAATCTGTATCACAAGAAAATGTTGGCACAGGAAAATAGAGAAGCATTTAACCATCCCCCTATAAACTTTATAACCTAACTTCCTCATATGATTTCAATAAAAGATGGGGCTGAGTCAGGTATAAGTGAGCACCTTGTCTCAAAAGTTTAAGGGCTCCCATGCCAAAAAACCCAACCTATCAGTATTGTATCTCAACTGTGTGTTTTGTTATAAACCTACCAGGTATTCCTAGTCTTTGACGACCCCTGACTTTTCCAGGCTGGACCTTGGCAAGAGAGGAAATAGATGGGGTGAATTACTAAATTTATTCTTAAACAAAGCATTGTTTAGCCATAAACTTACATTGATAGAAATCTTTATAATTGATACAAAGCTGAAATTAAAATTTTTTACAGTGGTACAGAATTTATCCATTGATTAATAATTAAAGTTTTCATTGGTATAAATCTGTATATTGATACAAATTTTAAATTAGTACTGTTAATCTTAGCTAGGCATTGTGCCTATATAACTCATTGAAGAACACAAGGCTTTGACCCAGTTATTTTATAGCTGCTAATACAAATTATTTAGAATGATTAAGTAATACAAGTTAGGTTACAAAAAATTACAGTAGACTCTTCAGGTAATGAGCTATTTTTACAATTTGTTTAAATTTTGGAAGCTATGTTTTTATGCTTCCTATTGATTCAGGTAATATTTAATTTATTCTTGGTTTTCTGACAGGTTTCAAGACTAATTATAGTCTCATAAAGAAACTTCAATTATTTAACATAAGAAGATATAAAATAGTGTTAAAAACATGGTTTTCAGTTGGTATTACAGGCTAAAATCAAAATATAATTCAGGTATAAAATTGTGAACTCTTTAAGTTAGGAATGATGGTAGAGTACTTTATCTAATCGACAAATATGACAGACTAGATGTTAATCATACTACATGATTTATATAATTGTGGTTATATTCAGTTTAAGTCTGAGAGAAGATTTTTTGTTTCTTTGTTTTAATTTGGATGGAAAAGAAGAAGTGCTGAAGATTGGTTCTACTGCTTTGACTTAATTAGTACTCTGTGTGTCCAAACACTAAATGTTCTTGTCCTCAGTTGGTTTTTGATTTATCAATAAAGATATCAATGGCTAATGGCTGGTCATCGAGTGGGACACATAGAGTCGCATGGGCTAGGACACAGAGAGGAGAGGAATCACTGCCAGTTGGGGAAGAAGAATGGGATGCAGGAGTGGCAGGAGATAAGGTCAACCAACTATGTGAGAGTTTTGGTAAGTGGCCAGTGGCCACTTCCCTGGTTGGGCCTGAGGTAGAAGGGAAAGTTGGAGAAGTCCCCTGCCTTTGAGTAGCCAAGGCACTCACCACTACAGTATTCTTTTACTTTTGTATTTGCATATGTGTTGATACACATGTATGTATGTAGAAACCAGATGTAAACTTTTGGTGTTACTCCTTGATGATATCCATTTGGGATCAGTCTGTTACTTGGCCTGGCAATCTTAAGGAGGCTGAGCAGGAAGCCTTTTGTCTATAACTTGCCACAGTAGAAACACAAGTACATGCCCTGTCCCCAGCTTTTAAATGAGTTCTAAAGTTCAAACACAGACCCTCATACATAAGTGAAAAGTTCTTTACTTTGAGATAATGAAGTATCCCTCTCTCCATTTTGATGAAGAGTGTCACCATGTAGGTCAGGCCTGAATGTTTGGATCAGGTTACCTGAGTCTCCTTAATGTTTCCATATTCCCAGCTTCATCTAGTGTTCACTCAGTATAGTGTCCGGAATGCTTCTTTCTGGCTCAAACAGCAACATTGAAGCCATTCCCTTTCCCTCAACATCAGAGTTGAGAAGCTTCTAAGAAATACCAGGGCTGTGACATATTACATATTAAGATATTGAAACATTGCTGAGCATCAAAGTCAGTGCCGTACAGCATGTGGTCTTTAAGACTTAAGGCTACACTACTGTGCACTCTGTCTGTTGTTTAACTTGCTTTTAAGAGAACAACCATAATAATGATAAACCATACTGGCCTTTGGTTTCCTATGTAATCATCTTTTATAACCTAAGCTAATGCATGCTCTGATCTTAAATTATTTACTCTCAAATTATGACCCCTGACTTAAGAGTAATACATCTGTGTTTATGTGTGGTATGATAGTCATCTGTTGGAAAGCAGACTTATAAAATGAATGTCCATCATAAATGTTGGATAAACATGAAACACAAAGCTTGGTAGCATTGGTTTGTTTGGTAGCATTGGTTTGTTTGTTATCTAAGTCAGCTGAAATCAGTGATTTAATTCTTTGTAAAACTGTTAAATATTTCTGCAAACACTCCCTGATTTCTTCCTTATATGATGCTTTTTGTACTGTTGAGTAAAAGAGAGATCATAGCCTTCTGTTAGCACACAAAAGATATAAAGACACAGAGCCCTGGATGTACAGGTCTACTAGACAGTATTAAGGCAGGCACAGATTCAGAAAGCTATATTAATATTATTATTACATTTATTATTGTTATTATTATTACTATTATTATTATTATTATTACTACTATTAAGATATTTAACACACCCAAGAGGCACATGCTTTATTTAAATCTGAAGTCTTTGGACATTCTCTGGGTTGGACACATGCACAGCCACTAGAGAAGCTGGTTGTTCTTCTTTGACAGTACTGTTTTTCATTATAGCAGAGGACCTGATGACAAGATGGAACTGCATAATGCCTGGTCCAAGAAATAGACTTCATCACTGGGCCATTCTTACAGAAGCAGGTTGTTCCTTGCAGGCTGCTGGGCCACAGTGAGATGCTTCTTTCCTTAACACCATTCTTCCTCTTGTGTTGTTCTCCAAGTCTCTCCTATGATGCATACAAAGTATTTCCTCATAAGTTCCCACTGATACCACACACAGCATGAGATTCCATAGCTCCTGAAAGGAAACAATTCATACTGTGTCTCAGAAGTGTGAGCAAGATGTCATGGATTCTTTTATTTGCAGAGGAAAGACAGTGAAGCATAAAATGCACTGTCCAGAATGTGGAGTAAACCCAACAAAGCAGCCACGGCAAGTGGCGATCTCTAATATCTGGACATTTTTTTTTTTGCAGGTCTTAACTCTTGAGAGGATGTGAATTCTAAACTGAAGCTTCAGTGGTGGTAACCCTTATCATCTGCTCTTAGATGAGGTCTTGCTGCCTCAGTGACCTTTACCTGTACACTGCAGACAGGTGATCAAGCTGCTTTTGATCACACCATCCATGGGAACACATGATTTAAGAGTTGGTTTGTACCAGAGGCCTTGGAAATCATGTGAAACACTTCAATTAGGGGTTCCCAAATGTGATTTTCATAACAGAGAAAGCAACATAAAGGAAATAGAGCGATAATTACTTGGGGTCACTGTATGAGGGGTCTGTAGAAGGCATTCTGTCACCAGGTGTTCCCAACCTTTTGACATCAAAAGGTGAGCATTATAATTCTACAGTGCTGTGTTGGGCTGCACTCCTAGCTATCTATCCTGGACCTTTTGTGACCTGTGTGCTCTGGTTTGGACAAGCCTGCCAGTGTAGGAAGAAATGAAGCCAATGTGAGACTTTCAAGGGCCATAGGACTTGAGGGACAAGACAAGCTCAAATGAGGGTGCAATTATTTGACCACAGAAAGGTATACATTTTCTAAAGTTAAATAAACCTAATTGAAATGTCACTGCTATAACCTTCTATTCACACAAAGAATGTGACTGGAAACCATTGCCATAACGTGTTTTTCCTTAATTAGATAAGACACCAATTCAGACAATGCCTTTCCAGCATGATTAAATAAAAGCAAAGTTACTTAGCCTAGGATGTTTGATGAAGGAAGTATCTTTGATATGGGGATTGGAAGAGGTAGGATTTGTCTTCTCCTCACTATCGTAACCTAATCAAAAATAAACTATGTCAAGGCCTCCATCTGATGAGCCTGAGAGGAGTCAGGCTGGAATCTTACAGCCTCCCTAGAGTCAGATGCCTGTCAGAAAAGAAACTGAGGGAAAAAAGAGAGCCTAGAGACATGGGGAAAGTAGGAAGAGAGGAGAAAGAGGAGGGGAAGCAAATCATTAGAGAGAGGAGATGGAGAAAGAGGGGGGAAAGGAAGAGAGGAAAGAGAGAATGGGAATGGGAGGAGGGGAGTTAGGAGTGTTGTGTTTTTTTTTTTTTTAAATAAAGCCAGGATATGTTTGATAGTGCCAGTTATGGCGGGTTGTGAGGGGTGCCCTGGCAGTCCTATGCTGAGGCATCCCCGCCCCCTGTGATACCAGCCATACAATGGATGCAGTATGGAAAGGAGTATATTTAGTGCTTAGGAAGGAGGAGTTTAGAAAAGAGTAGAGGGAGAGAGAGAGAGCTGGGGGGCAGGAACAAGGTGGAGAGGTGGAGAGAAAGAAAAGAAATGGAGAAAGGGGTCAGGGAGAGAAGGATAGAGAGAGTAAGAGCATAAGATATCAAACAGGAGTCAAGCATCACCTTTTATAGAAAGTCAGGCCTACTTGACTATTTCAGCCTTCTGAGCACCCATCCACTGTTGACAACATGAAACCCCCATTGAAGTAAACATGCATCTTTACTCAATCTGTCATTGATCCACTAACAAGGAACAAGCCTCTGCCCAATTCAGGGAGGAGAAACAAACAAAGCTTGAACTTTAAGTGTAACACTGAAATTGGATATGGAGGTATAGCGGCATGACAAAGATCCTGCCCTTGTGGTTCTTAAAGCTATCTTTTGCTTTCTGATCTGCCCAGTAAGATCTGATTTGTTATGTCCTGTGCAGTACCTTCCTTAGTTTCATTTGTTATGATGATAACATATCTGGATAAAAATCTTCTTAGGGGAGAAAAGTTCATTTGTCTTATAATTCCAAATTCCAGTACATTATTACAAGGAAGTCAAGGCAGGAACTCAAAGCTGCTATCTACATTATGTTGGGCTCCTACTACAATTAACCCAATGTAGAAGGCCCCTACCTGACATTGCCAGAAGTTTGTCTCCTTTGTGATCCTACATCTTATCATGTTGACAATTAGGTTTAGCCATCACAGACAGGCTGTATAGATTACTCAAGTCTTAGGGCACTTGATATGGAGCAGTAAGTCACCCTCAATACAGAGGCCAGAAACAAAAGTAGACTACAATGACTGCCTATGAGGGTATGCCAAGGTATGGCTTAATGTCAAGTTCATTGAAAAGAATTAACTATTGGGACTGATGCTTGTGGAAAAACACTTGATGGGATGTGGCTGTTCTGCATACTGAGTCTGAAGCACAGCCCAACCAGCTACTCTGATCCACAGACCCACAGACCCAAGTGAGTGTATAGCATTTGTAGTTGATTGAACTTTTATCAAGTGAGTGTGGTTGGAAATGTATCCACTAAATCTTCTCTAATTGCTTTTTATTACCCAGCACTTTACAGCTATTGAATTAAACATCCATTAGCTTCTACTCTCTAAGGAAGAAGGATACTTTTCTGAGTCCTTAAAGACAGATCCCAGAGGAATAACAAAACCCACACAGATGGAAGTCTTGCTCCAGTACTGGTTACTGACAAGCTAAATCACTTTCCTCAGAAAAGAGGAACTTACAAGACAGAGAAAACCAGCTCCTCTCCTTAAGAGTATAGATCACTCTCTGAATACTAACATTTTTAAAATTTTCTCCAGAACCAAGTCCTTTGGATCCCTATGTATTTGAATAAGAAAAATCTTAACCTTGCACTTTTCTAAACTAGTTGTGGGCTCACTGTGTGACAAGTGCACACTGGATGAGACAAACGTTTTGTTGTCAGACAAGCTATTTCAGAGACAGCTTTGTCAGACTTGATGTGATCACGAGCATCTGACACTGGTTAACTTTTAATATCTCTAGAATTAAGTTCTCTCTCTCTCTCTCTCTCTCTCTCTCTCTCTCTCTCTCTCTCTCTCTTGTTGGCTCTGGTAATATCTAGAAAATACCTTTAACCTCAGGTGGCAGACACAGGATTGTTCTTCACAGTCTCTGGTTAGCCTGTCTAGCCTGTTTTATGTGTTCCAGTCCCTGAGAAATTTGCTCAGGAAGAAGGTTGAAGGTTCCTGAGGAGTGACATCTGAAGTTGAGCCCTGATCTCCACGTGCATGCACATGCAAGTGCACATGTAGCTAGATTTCTAAAAATAAGTGCACACACAAAATGAAATTCAGGAAACAAGCTATGTTTCTGTGTACTATGCCAGCCTCAATAGCCAGAAGGCTGAGCAAGGTCTTCCAGGGCAGTTTACACAAAGCCCACTGGCCAAGAGCATTACACTTAAGCACACTACGATTAACAGAGGGATGATAGACTTAAAACTTCATTCTGAAAAATTCAAAATATTGAAATTAAGTTTCCCATCAGAATAAGTTAGAAAATGAGTCTCCTAATAAATAGAATTCAACTGTCTCAAGAAACAGAATATTTTTTATTTTTATGAGAGAATCATGCTGCATTGGTGAGGCTGGGCATATAGGCTGGGCAAGTTGATGATGAAAGGTTTATCATGGCTTCCCTCACAAGTACTTTAATTACTTACTGGCACACTGTATTCTTGGCTCCATGTGCAATCCCATAAGCCTCTGCCACATACTTCCCTTAGGATGTCAAGACTGTGGCTTTCATCAGTACATGCATGAGGTCCTTCCCTCATTAGTAACAACAGATAGAAGGTGACAAGTCAAAAGAGGGACATCCATGGCTATTGTATTAGCTACTTTTGTTGTTGTGACCAAATATCTTTGGCCTATAGTGCTTGTGTACTGAGCTCTGTAGGCGTTACAAACAAACTCATGCTATGTCCTTTTGGCTTTCCAGGATATTTCTTCATGTCTAGATGTATAACTGGGAAGCTGGGGTAAGAGGATGTGGTTATCCAAGCTGAGACAGTGTGGGTGTCCTTATGGGAAGCTGTAATCAGAGAAGATTCTTAGCAAGCATTTATTTTTCTTGTACCCAACATTGAGGGGAGCTGGAGTCCTCTTCCACTTAGACCAGCTCCCAGGCATTCCCTCAGCATCTCATGAAAACAGGCCCAATTCAATAATTCTGAAATTCCTCAGACATCTATTCCTAGAAATCATCTAGCTTCTACAACCACAATCCAGGTACAACAGGCCCTGAACACAAGAGAAAATGTCACTTTTTAGGACATCTCACACAGTATTCTTGCAAACTTTGGGCAAAATTTTTGGTCATGTCTTTTGTTTCCTGCCACAGTAATGTTCTATATTCAGCTCAGACTCATCTCCAAATGGCTAAAGAGTTTGCCTACATAGAACTATTTCTTCTGTGTTTATTTGCAGCTGAAATTCAAGCAGAGGAGTTCAGCAAGTAGAAGAAAATGAAAGGAAGCTTCTATGGGAGGTTATACCCCTAAATATTCAACCGAAAAGTTGGTTAAGCTGACTTAAGTGATTAAATTGCAAGTATGCACCACTGTTCCCAGGTTTTGTTTTTTGTGTGGGTTCTGAGAGATTTAACTCTGACTCCATGCTTGAAAGGCAAACACTTTATCAGATGAACTTTCTCTCTAGATTTATTCAACATATATTGTACATACAATTCATTACATATAACTAATGACAGAAAAGTATTGTTGAAATTTTATTTAACTATTACTGTCATTATGGGTGTGTGTGTGTGTGTGTGTGTGTGTGTGTGTGTGTGTGTGTGTATGTGTGTAGGTACAGGCGTAAAGCTACATGTGAAGAGATCAGAGAAGAACTTCAGGGAACCAGATTTTCTTCCATCTTTACATGGGTTCCAGAGGTCCAATGCAAGTCTTCAGGCATGCTCAGTAAGTACCTTACCACTGAGCTCTCTTGCTAACTCTTTATATCTCTAGGTTACATACAGAAAACTCAGAGAGATCAGATGTAATCTGTTGATGCAACTTAAGAAGTGAGCTTCTTTGAGTTTGAACAGGGCTGATCTAGATAAAACCCAAGACTGTAACCATCATACTGTGTTCTTTGCCTCTAAACTAGTAAACTGTTTATTTCAACCTACCATTGATTTGGTGAACCAGTCAATGCATTTTATATATATATATATATATATATATATATATATATATATATATATATATATAACATATATTTCTAGCTCTGTAAGTTACAGTCCTTTTCTCCAAGAACACAGATTACAGTTGTTCAATAGAGTATAACACATGTATAAGTGTTTACATTTTAATCAGCATAACCCTGATAGTCAACTGTACAAATAAGTGATCAAGGTTTTAACCCATATTATGGGCAAGCACCAATCCCTGACACTATTAATGATACTCTGTTATGCTTGCAAATTAGGAGTGCAGTATGGCTGTCTTCTGATAGGCTTTACCTAGGAGCTGACTCAGATGCATGTAGACACCTATAACCTAACAGTCGATGTATCTTAGGGACACTTATGGAGGAGTTAGGAAAGGATTGTAGGCCTCAGAGAGGATAGGAATTCCACAGGAAATCCAACAGGGTCAACTAACCTGGACCCTTGGGGGTTCACAAAGACTGAACCACCAATCAAAGAATATACACTGGCTGCATCTAGCATCCTGCCCCCCCAACCATGTGCATATATGTAGCAGATGTGAATATTGTTCTTTATATAGCTCCCGAGCAACTTCAGCTATCCTAAAATCTGTTGCCTGTTTATGGAATATGCTGTTTGGCTTGGCTACCCTGCCTGGCTTCAGTGGGAAAGGATGTGCACAGCCCTTCAGAGTCTTGATATGGCAAAGAAGGGATATACATAGTATGGTCTTCTATTATCTCAGAGGAGACGGGGATGAAGAGAAGGATTGTGGGAGGGGATTACTGGCAGGGGTAGTGAGCAGAATGTAAGGTAAATAAATTGAAAAAATATGTCTGTTTTTATGATGTATATGCATGTATGTGTATGTATGTGTGTGAAAGCCTTCATATATGTGAGTGTGAATGTGTAAGTGACATAGTAGTGTGTAGAGGAAAATTTCAAATGACATTTCTTACATTTTACATTTTTGGAGACACTTTCTTTAAGTGTACAGGTTAGCTTTCCCAAGAGCTACTTGGATTCTTCTGCCATTCCTCCTTTTCTCATGGTAGGAGAACTGAAATTACAGATATATGCTACAAACCAGACTTTACCTTGATTCAAACACAGGTTCTTATACTTCCATCTTCACAGACTGATGACACATGTTTCATTCACCCTAAGGGCTTAGAGTTTTAAATATGCCATTTGACTCCATGCTATAGTTTCTTTTTATTATCATTTTCAACATATTTAAATTTTCAAAAGATGGAGCAGAAAATAGACTCTCCTGAAAAGAGCTAAAGATGGCAGAGGAAGCATTTCAGATGGGTGAGATATCTACTCTTTTTAACAGTCTGTCTCTATTCCTGTGTGTGATCGTGAGTCTCAGGTTTCTTTAGTTTTCTGACAAAGTCCATGATGGCCAGTGTGGTGGCTCTGATCTCCCCCAAGCTAGTCAGTTGAAGTCTTAATTCTATAGTTGATGGTATTATGATGTGCATCCCCTGGGAGCTAGTTAGTTTATGAAGTAAATATCTCAAAAATCAGATTATTGTTTTCTAAAAAGAAACCAGTGGTCTCTCTTAGTCTTCCCAATTTGTGAGAATGTATCTAGAAAATGCCTTATGGAAACTCAATAGACTCCAGTAGTCATCACATCTGTCTTGAATATGGGCTTCAAGAAACATTTCTATTTTTTTTTTAAAGTTAGCCAATATGGCACTCTATGGTTGTCTGAATATGAATGCTTCTCATATGCTTATTTATTTAAATGCTTAGTCATCAGGGAGTGGCAATATTTAAAAGAATTAGAAGGATTAGGGTGTGTGGCCTTGTTGGAGGAAGTGTGTCACAGGTGCTGAACTTTAAGGTTTTAACTGTTCATGCTAAGCCCAGAGACTCTTTCGTTGACTATGGATGAGAATGTAGGTCTCAGCTACTGCTCCAACATCTGCCTGCATTTCTCCATTCTCCCTGACATGATGATAATGGACTAACCCTCTGAAACTCTAAGCAAGCCCTAATTAAATGCTTCTATTAGTGTTGCCTTGGTCATGAGGTTTCTTCACAGCAATAGAAAAGTGACTAAGACATATTCACTGTTCACTGACACCTTGACAGTATTTAAAATTATCCAGAAGATAAGCAGCCAAGCACATGAGTGAGAGATTTTCTGGATTAGGTTAATTACATTGATAAAACACACCTTAAAAATGGGCAGCATCCTTCTCTATAGGAATGTATTATAGCTGACTGCCTAGTCTGTGTGCTTTTCTTCCCTTTTCTAGTCCTGAAAACTTTCAGCCAGCCTTTGGACTAAGCATGGGGTACCATATGGGTACCCAAAGGAAGATTTAGAGACAGGACTGAAGGAGTTGAAGGGTTTGTAACCCCACAAGAAGAACAATAATCTCAACAAACCAGACACCCCAGAGCTCCCAGGGACTAAACCACCAACCAAGGTGTACACATGGAGGGATCCATGGCTCCAGCTGCATATGTAACAAAGAATGGCCAGGTTGGGCATCAATGGGAGGAGAAGCCCTTGGTCCAGTGAAGGCTCAATGTCCCAGTGTAGGGGAATTCAAGGGCAGGAAGGCAGTAGTGAGCAGGTAGTTGGGGAACACTCTCATAGAAGCAGGGGATGGGGATAGAATAGGGAGTTTCTGTGGATGGGGGATGTGACCAGGAAAGGGGATAACATTTGAAATGTAAAGAAAGAAAATATCCAATAAAAAGAAAGAAAGAAAAAGAAAATTTTAGACCAGAAAAAGATGGTATTTAATTTTCATTTGTTGAGCCACTAGGAGAAGAGACTCTCTGAACTCTCCAAATGGGCTCGTCATTTAGGGAGTGCTATAAACTGTCACTGAGGCTGTGCTGAGCTCTGCGGTGATACACCTGCTTTGTGTCATTCATATCCTGAGCTGACCCCTGTATTCCTTTCTAAAACCAAAATAAACACTGATTTAATGAGTTGGACTTAGGTAAAATTGTTAACTTTGTCCTTACTTAGTTCCCTATCTGGGTGAATAGATGTTTGTGTTATATCTCTCCGGGGAAACTTAACCGGGGTCTTCCTCCACCTCTCTTCACCTTGTTTTACCAGACAGTTTCCAAGTGAACTGGGAACTCAATGATTCAGTTAGACTAGCTGGCCTAGAAAGCCACTATAATCCTCCTATCTTCTTCAAAAGTGCTGGGATTATGGGCTTGTACCATCGTATATGCTTTTAAAATGTGGGTCTGGGGACCAAACTCACATCAAAATGTTTGTGTATCAAACTCTTGAGTTTTTTTGTATGGGCTTAATATTGTGGTTTGTACAATGATAATAGAGAAATTTTCCCAAACATAGAAACATTTAAAACCTACTAAATGTTTTTAATTATGTAAGTATGTAGTAAAATCATTATCATTTCAACTAAAATTGAAATATAACTAATGTATCTATGAATACCACCTCCAATTAACATTAAACATTCTTAAACATTTATTATTTAACATTTGTAAATATTCTCATGCTGTATCTGCTGTGTCTCTTTTTAAGTCTTTTATCTATATATTTGAATACTGATATAAGTTATCCAAACAAAAACCATTTATTTTCTTTCTATATGAGTATGATTACTTTCATGTTTTTAATCTTTTTTACATGCATACGTGTATATGGGGTATGTATAATGTGTTTGCATATGTGTGTGTACAAGTCTGCAAGTGTCCATGGAGCCATAAGGACAATGTCAAGAATCTTACATCATTGCTCTCTGTCTTATTCATTGAAATAGGATCTTTTTTTTAACCCAGAAGTAGCCAACTTGCCTACTTGCTCATATATATATATATATATGTATATATATATTGGATTCTCGCATCTAAACCCTGTTATTGTGCTTGTGTGTTCCCAGCCTTGCATGTGATTACTTCCTATGCATTGTCTTAAAGCTTTAATTTTACATAAAACTACCTTTAAAGTCTTTCTTATCATCCCAGTTACACTTACTTAATTTCTTTTTAATAGGAAACTAATAGTTCATAGTATAGAAGCTTCACAGGCTGTTAGTATAGATTACTAAATGGACAGGTAAATGGATTTTCATGTGTACTTGTATCTGTGTGTAGTGTGTATACAAGTGTATATGTAAGGTGTGTGTATGTACATATCTTTTGTAGTGTGTATGAATGTGTATATGGTATAAGTGTTAGGTGTATATTCATGGGTATGTGCTGATTGTGTGTAGTATGTATGTATATGTATGTGGTGTATGTGTGAGGTATGTATGTGCATGTATACATGCTAGTTTATATGTGTGTGTGAAAGCTAGAGGTGGATATTGCATGCCTTTATCACCCTTTTTGCTTTATTTTGTTCAGACATAGATTCCTGTTGAATCTGCAGTTAGGATGACATCTAGCTAGAAAACCCCATCAGTCCTCTTGTCCCTGTCCTTTGTACTACTAAGTTATATTTTAACATGGCCTTACCTTGGCTATAGTGCTGGGTATTCTAATCCTGGTTCTCATTCTTGCACAGAAATTAATCTTCCCCACTGAGCCCACTTTTAGACCCTGAAATTCATTGTTTTTTATTTTGTTTTTTAAAATAAACTAAGATTTATGGAACATTATGGTATCTGTCTCTTTCTGAATATACACAAAGATATTTCCAAAGAAAACTCAGAAGTGAAATTATTGAATGAAAGCATGTTTGCTTTTGACATTTTAACATGGTATTAATTTCGATTTCTGTGACAAAAGTGACTTAAGGTAAAAAAGTTATTTTAGCTCATAATTCAAGTTTGCAGTCCATCATTTCAGGAAATCAAGATATAGAGAGTTGAAGCAGCTAGTCAAATCTTAATTTCAGTCATGTGCAGAGACCAAGAAATTCATGGACCCAGGCTTTTTCTCAGCTCACTTTCTTTTCTTCTCAAGGATCCACTGCATGAAGAATGGTTTCACTCACAGTGGATGGATTTCTCCACAACAAGTAACAATAAGAAAATCTCATAGAGGCATGCCCACATGCTGACATAATACAGATAATCCTTACCTGAGCTTTCATTCCTACATAGTTCTTTATTTTGGACTTTGTACATTAAAACAAATTATCACACATGAGTTAACAACAGCCATCCTAAAAGGCCTGAACTTAGATTATGACATTGAATGAATATGTTTTATGAAGAACCATATGTGCCTTAAGTCTCCAGCCCTAGACATCGGTACCTTCTCCTACATTTCTTTGAGAATTGATTGATAATTCAGTAAGAGACTAATCACTGTGTTTCCTCAACCAGAGAAATCTCTTTAAAGGCCTATGTCTAATTGTGGAACAAAGCATGTTTCTTTTTATTGAAGTAATTTCAAGCACCACTGAGCAACAAAGGGAGGACTTTTGAGGTATGGGAGCCATTCTTTGGCCCTGGGATAATTCTGTCTTATTAGCTGTGAGGCATATCTTACTTCACTGTATTTTGACTGAGGCAGTCACATACTTGGAAGAATCAAGTGCTTTTAGGAACCAAGCACTTAGAGGAATTAAGGTAATATTCAAAGATCACATCAGAATGAAGAGGTCTTCACTTTCAAATGAAATTTCTGGTATGTCTACAGAGAGCTATTATGGGACCTGCCAGAACACAAGCTTCAGTGTCTGCCATAATAGGATCCTGAAACTACTGAGAGTAGACACCATACTGAGATGTGCCAAGAGTCCCAGAAGTGCAGGAAGCTTGATATCAGCCACATATCACATCTAAGGGGCATCATTGGCTTGCAATTAAGACACTGGCAAGAACACAGGCTAAGGGCATTTTAGAAAGAGGTTGGAAATTAGATAAAGAAGCTGTCCAAGGAGGAGCAGGCTATAATAGTCATACCAGAAGTGGCCAGTGTTAGTTTTGTGGTGTGGTGCCCACCTGTTTCAAGGTGACAGTCCAGTTTATGGGCTCAAAATGTGTGCATGTGAATGGATGATGAGGGAAGGACAGGAGTTTAGTCTACACTAGAGTGCAGGGAAATCTAATGGCAGACCTGAAAGGTGAAATTTAACACGATTCTTTCAAACAGAAGACAGGCACAAAGTATTCTCAGGATCAGAGTCAAAGTTTGCATAAACTCTTTTCAACTCAGCATAAGGAAGCAGTGAAATGACTATCAAAATGTCTGTCCTGTTGGTTGGTGTCACCAAGTTCAGATGGGTGCAAGGTGGCAAATCAAGGAGCTCTAGTTGAGTGCTCGTCATAATTTCATTTCTGCTGTGATAATATAGCCCAATAAAAAAAACTTATGTAAGAAAGCATTTTGTGGTATTTTTTTTTTTTTTTTGAGTTTCGGGTTTCTTAATCACTCCCGGGAAGCCACAGAGGAATGAGCTTGAGAGAATTGGTCACATCACATGTATAATTAGGAAGAATGCAAGAAAAGCATGAATCTCAGTATTCAGTTCAACTTCTTCATTTGTATTCTGCTCAGTTTTTCATGCCAAGAGAAACTGTGCTACATACAGTGGAAGATTATTTCTATTTTAAGTAACATTATCATAATAAACCTCTCCAGATATACCCAGGGGTCAACCAAATCTTGTCAATCTTTCATTGAAACTCTTTCCAGGTGACTCAGCATTTTGTCAACAAATGCAACCATCTCATTGTCCAAGTGAATGTAAATAGGAAAAGATTTTTGATTATGAGGAGCCACTCCTGTGACAGAGACAGTGCAGGATGTATAATCTTATTGGATGAAAAGCTGTACATATGTACAGAAGGTAATTGTGAAGAGAGACTTAATACTTGGATAAATTTGAGTTATATTAAGTTGTGCCTCTCTCAACAGCCAAAGCAGAAGGACTTTCACAAGGGAGATACATATATGGTCATACATGCCAGCTTCATCATCACATATTGTAATTGAAATGCATCATACGTTCTGGGCAAAAGATCTGACTTGACTACTTTTTCTTTTTTTTTTTAATTTTATTTATTTAGTTATTTAAATTACATCATAATTTACTTATTTACACAGAGGTTATAAACACAAAATGGCAGGATGTGAGGAAGGGAATGGCACTGGAGCATAGGTGTTCAGGGGGAGTACAGATACAGGGTATCAGCTCTATGTAGGTTCAGGGGACAGGTCACTATGGCTCTGCCTATGATTCACTTGTCCTTTCATCTGGGTTCCCTGAGGGACAAGCTTGACTGCATAGGGGTTGATGTCAAAAGTATCCCCTCTCCAGGAAAAAGACATCGGGATTTGTATGGCCCTCATGCCTCACTGGACAACGACAGGAGGACCAGAGCCATTACAAGGTCCCCTTCAATTATTGGAGGTCAGGCCTTTATCCCCGCCTTCGCAAGAATGGAATTGCCAAGGCCCTTCTATACTTAGAGAAGGGAGGAGATGTCAGGAGCAGCCCTGCATATACACTAAAGGCCTAAAATCAGCCATAGGCCTAAAGTCAGCAAAGGCCTGACATACATACATGCAAACACAAAGTCTTGGGTCTCTATGGAAAAATACTGAAAACAGAAGGCTATAAGCTATTGTAAACAGGCAGCTTCTGTGGAAATTTACCAGACCTAGTAGTCATAGGTGTTATAAATAGGCAGCCTCGGTGGACAATACCAACTTAGATATTGACTACTTTTTCTAATAAGCCAATTAATGATATATTATGATAGAAAACAGAGAAAGAAAAGTTAGAATAGGCATGGAGGTAGATTCCTGCAACCCCAGTAACTGGGAGGTAGAATCAGGAAGAATGTAGTGAGATTACAGCAAGCTTAGTCTACAGAGCAAACTTATACTAACTAGGGTTACACAGTGAGACATTATCTCAAAGGGGAATCAGAAGAATTGTTGATTGTGGTTACACTGGGAAGAAGATCCGATAAAAGACCCAAGTTATCCATTGTCTTTCCTGTGGTACTCCCTTGAGCTTTAGGTGTAAATATAAAAAGAACTGTGGGAGAGAGGCAAGAAACATGCTTCATCTTGCAATCTTGTTCATGATGTGGTCTGGTTGATAAAGGTTTGGTTCTGGTTCTACATGGAAACCAGAAGGAAGTTGTAATCACAGCCATAGTTTAAGGCAATGAATGGACAACCATCACTGCGCCTTTGACCTTAAAGGGAGATGATATGGGTCAGATAGAAGGATGCTCATTAGTGACTGCCATGCTTTACAGAATCAAGCAGAAGCAATTTTCCTGATGTAAAGAAAGGACACAGATACAAAATGCAGGCAGAAATGCTTTTCTTCTGTCAGCAGTTAGCTTCCTTGTGTGTCCAAGTTGAGACGTTGGTGCATTCTATCAAGGTTGCTTCTAAGCAGCTTCTAAGCTAACCAGGCACATTCTTCAGCATGCTCTACTTGATGTATGTACTCCATCTATTGCTATTGAAAAAGGTGATGAGCCTCTCTTTTATTAAGTCTACTTTTGATCCTCTGAAAAGTGTGAGTTGGGATGACTCTGCAGTTTTAGGTAGTTTCCATAAGTTTTAACCTTTCTACCAAGAATGATGGCATTCTAAAGGTAGATTTCTGACTCTCCATATAACCATCTGGATTTTCCCCAGGTATCTTATTTTAGGAAAAGAATAGGATGAGTTCCTTTGGTCAGCAAGAGGAGGAGCTTATCTCTTGGAAGATATTGCACACAGTTCTGACAGGCTGTCAGACCACCTATGGTAAGACTGCACCCAGTTACAAATGATGGGTAGATCCACTCCTTAACTTAGACTGATTCACTAAATATATGCCTTGCCCCCTATTTAAACCTGAAATTCATGTCACGACCCTAGAGATGTATTGGAGGGTCACTGGATCATTTTTTCTTTTTCCTAATATGTTCACAGTAACTAGACTCCTTTATCAATTTTTCACTAACATTTGTTCATTTGACTCTTTGAGCATGAGTGGCTGAACCTAGTTTCTTAATATTGGCAGGGGCAGTCTCTGACTCACAGCTCTGATAATATTATCTGAAATAAAAGCAAAGGTAGAGACAGACTTATAATCAATTAACAGGAGCAGCAGCGTTTTTTGCAAAGTTGAAATGTTTGTCTCTGAAAGTGCCTGCCTCCTGGCTAATAGTTCTTTACCTCTGAGAAGGCCATCCTGAAATTTACATTGTCATGGAAACAACTTGAGACAACTTGAGTGCTCTTAATCAAGGCCAACTCAGAAAAAGGCTCTTGTGTTCCAACAAGATGGACCCATTTCAATGCAGTAGAGAGAACTGGCCAGAGCTCCCACGCCCTCTGAAAGTCAGAGCTGAAGACACAGCTGGGGAGAGGGCCAAGGTCTAATGGAGTTCTGAGAACAGAGACTAAATATCTTGCCTCGGTTGGGAAAGGGCTTAGTCTCAAAGCAACAGTCAACATTTATACTTCATCCTTTCTGTTTGTGTCTATACCTGTTTGTTTTTATGTCTGTGTGTGTATGCAAGTGTGTATATGCATGTGGAGACCCGGTAAATCTTGGGTGTTTTTCTCTAGTTACTGTCCATCTTGATTTCTGGAAACAGGGACTCGTGCTGGTCTTGGGCTTTTCAATTATGCCAGATTGGCTGGCCAGAGTGCTTCAGAACCAAACTGCCTCCCTTCCCTCAACATTCTAATTACAAGCATATACTACTATGATCAGATTTTTTTTTAATATTTTTTATTGGAAATTTTATTTACATTTCAGATGTTTTCCCCTTACCCTATTTTCCCCCTTCCCTCCCCTGAACTCCCTATCCCTTCCCCCTTCCTCTTGCCTCTATGATGGTGTACCTCACCCACCCTTCCCCGTACCTCACCTCCCTACCCTCGAATACCACCCCCCATGATGTCCACAGCCTTCATGGGACCAAGGATCTCTTCTCCCACTTATATATAGCTCCCTTGCATATATAGCTGGAGCCATGGGTCCTTCCCTAAGCACTCCCAGGCTGGTGGTTTAGACCCTGGGGGCTCTGGTTGGTTGATATTGTTGCTTTCCTCATGGTGTCGCGAATCCTCTCAACTCCTTCAGTCTTCACTCTATCTTCTCTGTTGGGAACCCCATGATCAGTTTAATGGTTAGCTGTGAGCATCTGCTTCGGAATATGTCAGACTCTTGCAGACCTCTAAGAAGACAGCTATATCAGGCTCTTGTCAGCATGAACTTCCTGACATCCACATCAACGTCTATCTTTTAATGTGAGTTACGGGGAATCAAAGTTTAATTCCCATGCTAGTCTAATGAGGATTTTACCAAATGACCCCAAAGGATGCTCAAGCTGACTTCATCCATATCCTTTTCTCCTCCTGTCCTTCCTGCTATTATCTGCAAGGTTTGTCTAATGCACTCTTGTGTGGTGTGCCCCATTATCATTACTTGATGAGAATTGAGGTTACATCCAACTTACAGAGGAGAAAACTGAGGCTGAGAAACAAGATCACCTTTTAGAGGCCACACAGGTAAATAGACTTCTCACCTTTCACCTTCCCTCTTGCTTCACTGTGGAAGTTCAGAATCTCTTGAGATCTGACCATAATTTTGGTGTACTGAATGTAAGGGACACATATGAAGGAGATGTCATCCCTGCCTGCCGGTGAGGTGACATACACTAGCCATGAGGCTCCTGGTGAAGTCTACATATAAATCACATTTATGCCCTCATGCTTAGGGACCCTATGAATAATGACAATTAACTTTCCTATTTTAGGCCCCTAGAGCACTTGCTTTCAGAAAAAAAAGCTGGCTTTGGGCATAGGAGATGTATTTAGATTAAAAATTGGGACATTCTCTTTTGGAAAACAAGAGAATAATTATATCTCAGCAGAACATCTGTTTTATGAGGACCATTGGTTAGAGTTAGTCCTTCATTCATTCCTCCCCAGATACAGAAGTAACAATGGCCACCATTTGACAGATGGCACCTGTATGAGTCAGGATCTTTAGAGGAGTAGAATGAATGTATATCAAACTAAAGCAATTAGGTTGGCTTTCACAATTGAATGTTCATAGTATAACAGTCGAGAGGATAAGAATGCAGTAATTGCTCAGCTCAAGAATATGTTCCTTTCTGGTGCTTAAGGCCTGGAGGAATCCTGTAGAGTATATACATACATGGACCATCCACATATTTATACACGTACACATTCATAAATACATGTATCCACCCACCCATACACACATACATATATGTCCATACATATACATTTCTTAAATGTGCACACATACACATTTATGCACCCATCTATGCACACATATACATATATACAATAGATACACTTACATGTATACATATACATGCACACAGACACACACATTCACACACCTACACACACTTTTTCCCATTTTGATTATTTGGAAAAAGGTTTATGACTTTTGTTCTAATAATTGTCTAAAGTGGGACCCACCAAGTGTGTACAGGGCACAGAAACAGCAGAAGAACTGGAGACAGGAGCTTTCTGGTCCCTATCTCTTCCTCGGAGCTATGGGTGTCCCACAGCCCCCCACACCCAAATTCTGGCCATGAGAGAGTTGGTTTCCCAGGAATACTCTAACTTCTAAGTCCAGAGGAGAGACCAATACTTTTGCTCCAATAATGTTCCCAAGAGGGACCAGCCAGGAGCACACAGGGCACAGAAACAGCAAAGCAGCTGGAGACAGGATTGATCCAGTTTCCATCTGTGCCCCAGAACTAAGGGTGTCCCACAACCCACCACACCCAAATCTGGCCCTGGAGAGACCTGATATCTACATAAGTGCTGAAATACATAAGAACACAGGCTTAGGGTCCCACAGGAGGGACAAGATCCAGTCAGAGACAGTAAGACTAACTAACATCAGAGATAACCAGGTAGCAAGAGGCAAGCGCAAGAACATAAGGAAGAGATATCATGGCCACTTGGCATCATCAGAATCCAGTTCTTCCATCACAGCAAGTTCCGGATACCCCAACACACAAGAAAAGCAAGATTCTGATTTTAAATCACATCTCATGGTGATGATAGAGAACTTTATGAAGAACATAAATAATTAACTTTAAGAAATACAGAACATTGTTAAACAGGTAGAAGCCCTTAAAGAGAAAACACAAAAAAACCCTTAAAGAATTACAGGTAAACACAACCAAACAAGTGACAGAATTGAACTAAATCATCCAGGATATAAGAATGAAAATAGAAACAATAAAGAAGTCACAAAAGGACATTGAAAATAGAAAAGCTAGAAAATAGGTCAGAAGTAATAGATGCAAGCATCAACAACAGAATTCAAAAGATAGAAAAGAGAATCTGAGGGGCAGAAGATACCATAGAAAACATTGACACAAGGGTCAAAGGAAATGCAAAATGCACCATCTTGCATTCCCACCAACAATGGAGGAATGTTCCTCTTTCTCCACATCCTCTCCAGCATCTGGTATCACCTGAGTTTTTGATCTTAGTCATTCTGACAGGTGTAAGGTAGAATTTCAGGGTTGTTTTGATTTGCATTTCCCTGATGACTCAGGATGCTTTACATTTCTTTATGTGCTTCTCTGCCTTTCGAGTTTCCTCAGTTGAGAATTCTTTGTTTAGCTGTGTACCCCACTTTTTAAAAAATTTATTTAATTATTTAAATCACATCATAATTTACTTATTCACACAGGGGTTATAAACACAAAAAGGCAGGATGTGGGGAAGGGAATGACACCTGAGCATAGGTGTTCAGGGGAGTACAGATACCATTGAGAACAGTGTACCCCACTTTTTAATAGGGTTATTTGATTGTGTGGAGTCTAATTTCTTGAGTTCTTTGTATATATTGGATATCAGCCCTCTCTCAGATGTGGGATTGGTAAAGATCTTTTCGCAATCTGTTGGTTGCCATTTTGTCCTATTGACAGTGTTCATTGCCTTACAGAAATTTTGTAATTTTATGAGGCCCCTTTTGTCAATTCTTGATCTTAGAGCATAAGCCATTGGTGTTGTGTTCAGGAACTTTTCCCTTATGCCTAGGTATTCAAGGATTTTCCCCACCTTCTATTCTATTAGTTTCAGTGTATCTTGTTTTATGTGAAGGTCCTTTATCCACTTAAACTTGAGCTTTGTACAAGGAGATAAGAATGGATCCATTTGCATTCTTCTACATGTTGTCCTCCAGTAGTACCAGCACTGTTTATTGAGTATGCTGTCCTTTTTCCAATGGACAGTTTTAGCTCCTTTGTCAAAGATCAAGTGATCATAGGTGTGTGTGTTATTTCTGGGTCTTCAATTCTATTCCATTGATCCTCATGCCTGTCTCTGTACCAATATCATGCAATTTTTATGACTATTGCTCTATAGTACAGCTTGAGGTTAGGGATGATGATTCCTCCAGAATTTCTTTTATTGTTGAGAATAGTTTCTGCTATCCTGGGTTTTTTGTTATTCCAAATGAATTTGAGATTTTCTCTTTCTAACTCTGTGAAGAATTGAGTTGGGATATTAATGGGCATTGCTTTGAATCTGTAGATTGCTTTCTGCAAGATGGCCATTTTTTTTTATTGGAAATTTTACTTACATTTCAGATGTTCTCTCCTTACCCCATTTCCCCCCTCCCTCCCAGGAACTCACTATCCCTTCCCCCCTCCTACTGCCTCCACTTTGGTGTACTTCCACCCACCCTCCCCCGTACCTCACCTCCCCACCCTCGAATATCCCCCTCCACGACGCCCAGCCTTCATGGGACCAAGGATCTCTTCTCCCACTTATATATAGCTCCCTTGCATATATAGCTGGAGCCATGGGTCCCTCCCTAAGCGCTCCCAGGCTGGTGGTTTCGACCCTGGAGGCTCTGGTTGGTTGGTATTGTTGCTTTCCTCATGGTGTCACGAATCCTTTCAACTCCTTCAGCCTTCACTCTATCTTCTCCATTAGGAAATCCATGATCAGTTTGATGGTTAGCTGTGAGCATCTGCCTCTGAGTATATCAGACTCTTGCAGACTTCTAAGGAGACAGCTATATCAGGATCCTGTCAGCATGTACATCCTGGTGTCCACATCCCATAAGATGCTCTAACACATAACAAGGACATATGTTCCACTATGTTCATAGCAACTTTATTTATAATAGCCAGAAACTGGAAAGAACCCAGATGCCCTTCAACAGAGGAATGGATACAAAAAATGTGGTACATTTATACAATGGAATATTACTCAGCTATTAAAAACAATGAATTTGATAAATTCTTATATAAATGGATGGAACTAGAAAATATCATCCTGAGTGAAGTAACCCAATCACAAAAGAACATAGATGGTATTCACTCACTGATTATTAGATTTTAGCCCAGAAGCTTGAAATACCAAGATTCAACTCACAGACCACATAAAGCTCATGAAGAATGACGACCAAGTGGGGTGGGGGAGCTTCAGTCCTTCTTAGAAGGAGTAACAAAATACTCAAGGGAGCAAATATGGAGACACAGTGCAGGACAGAAACTGAAGTAGGGGCCGTCTACAGACCATTCCACCTGGATATCCATCCCATGTGCAGTCACCAAAGGTAGACATTGATGTGGACGTCAAGATGGCCATTTTTACTATATTAATCCTTCCAATCCATGATCATAGGGAATCTCTCCATCTTCTGAGACCTTCAATTTTTTTTCTCCAGAGACTTGAAGTTCTTATCATAGAGATCTTTCACTTGCTTGGTTAGATTCACACCAAGGTATTTTATATTATTTGTGACTATTTTGAAGGGTCTCATTTCCCTAATTTCATTCCCAACCTGTTCTGGTGGTTCCTCAGAAAATTGGACAAAGCATTAACTGAGGACCCAGCTATACCACTTCTAGGCATATTCCAAAAAGATGCTCTAACATATAGCAAGGACATATGCTCCACTATGTTCCAAGAAGCCTTATTTATAATAGCCAGAAGCTGGAAAGAACCCTAATATCCTTCAACAGAGGAATGGATAGAAAAAATGTGGTACATTTACACAATGGAGTATTACCTAGCTATTAAAAACAACGAATTTGAGAAATTCTTAGGTAAATGTAAGGAACTAGAAAATATCATCCTGAGTGAGGTAACCCAATCACAAAAGAACACATATGATATTCTTTCACTGATAACTGGTTATTAGCCAAGAAGTTCATAATACCCAAGATTCAACTCACAGACCACATAAAGCTCATGAAGATGGAAGATCAAGTGTGGGTGCTTTGGTCGTTCTTAGAAGGAATAACAAAATACTCAAGGGAGCAAATATGGAGACAAAGTGTGTTACATAAACTAAATTAGGGGCCATCTGGTGACCATCCCACCTGCGTGTCCATCCCATGTGCCGTCACCAAATGTAGAAGCTGATGTGGATGTCAGGAAGTTTATGCTGACAGGAGCCTAATACAGCTGTCTCCTTAGAGGTCTGCCAGAGTCTGACATATGTTCAATTCTGGGTCTTTGATTCTGTTCCAATGATCTATCTTCCTGTCTCTGTATCAATATCATGCAATTTTTTTGTTTGTTTTTTTGTTTTTTTATCACTACTTCTGTGTAGTACACCTTGAGGTCAGGGATGGTGATTCCCTGAGAAGTTATTTTATTGTTGAGGATAGTTTCTTAGAAAGTGGAACAAAAGAAGAAAGGGAGGAAATATGGAGACTAAGTGCAGAGCAGAGACTGAAGGATACTCCATCCAGACACTGCCCGACCTGAGGATCCATTCCATATACAAATACCAAACCCAGACATTATTGCAGATGCCAAGAAGTGCTTGCTGACAAGAACCTGATACATTTCTCTCCTTCCTGAGAGGTTCTGAAAGAGTCT
Organism: Mastomys natalensis; assembly: GCA_021653895.1. NCBI lineage: Eukaryota > Metazoa > Chordata > Mammalia > Rodentia > Muridae > Mastomys > Mastomys natalensis. The sequence goes on along the minus strand of JAJTUV010002673.1, from coordinate 21,193 downwards.
GACAAATACACAGGTGGATTCTGGCAGCCAACCATTGGGCTGAGCTGCACTCTTCCTCAGTGAAAGAGTTTGAGAAAAGACTGAAGGAGCTAAAGGAGTTTGCAATCCATAGAAAGAACAACAATATCAACCAACCAGATCCCCCAGAGCTACCACAGAGTAAAACACCAACCAAATGGTACACTTGGAAGGACCCATGATTCCAGCTGCATATGTAGAAAAGGATGGACTTGTCAGACATCAATGGGAGGAGAAGCCCTCTGTCTTGGGAAGGCTTAATGCCCCAGTGTAGGGGAATGCCAGGGTGGGAGATGGAAGTGAGTGGGAGGGTGACTGAGCATTCTTAAGAGAAGCAGGGGGGTGATGGTGGGATGGAAAGGAAACCAGGAAAAGGGATAGCATTTGAATTGTAAATAAATAAAATATCCAATAAAAATATTTTATGTAAAAAAATGTTTAAGACCTAAAAAAAAAAAAAGGATTTAATTAGAGAAAAGCTGGAAGATGCTGAGGAGAGTGACCTTATATGAAAAAATAAAGGAAACATATTTATTAATAATAGCCAGAAATTAGAAACACACTAGATATCCTTGAATGGGTGAATTAATAAAGAAAATGTGGAACATTTAAAAATATGGGTATGACTCAGCCACAAGAAAATGAATGCATGAAATTTCCATTTAGTCAGAAAAAAAAATTTCATGAATGAAGTAACCCAGACCACCAAAGACAAATATAGTATGAATTTACATATGTATTGTGTTAACTATTAAATCTTTTACAGTCCATCAATTCACCAGTGTTTAGAGTTAGAAAAAAAGAGTGGAGCAGAGAAGGGGATATGGATCTCCAGAGGATGGAGAAATAAAATAGATCATAATGAATTGATTGGAGTGGCTGGGGTACACTAAAATAAGTGTCAAATAGATGTGAAGGAGGGAATGAGGGAAGGAATATAGGGAGAACAATAAGTACCATTTGATTGTTTATATGGAAACCTCTTACAGTAAAAGCTTTCTAAAATACATAAATATCTGAGCATAAAATAGAATCACCAAATAATAGTGAAGACAGGGTACCAACTGGACATCACTCCTTACCAAACAAAGCCTCTAGGTCCAAGAATGGGTTACATCAATTTGTGAAGGAAGTTCTTCAGACATGCTCATAGGCCAACCTAGTACTAGTAATTCATCTTTGGAACTCTCTTCTGAGGTGATCCTAGGTTGTGTCAAGATCACAATTAAAACAAACCATCCAAGTGTATTAGGGAAGAAAGAAACCAATGTTGGCAGAGAGAGACTAAGAACAAAAAGACTTCCAGAAGAAGTTGGAGATCAAAACAGATAGCATATAAGTATGAAATTTTCGGGGAATACAAAGACAGTTTAAAAATTTAAAAGAACAATTAAGAGTACATTAAGTATGAGTAATTAAGAGTTAATGCCTATATGTTTGTTTTGCCTCAGAACAATGGACAGTGCAATGAAAGCATAAAATTTTAATAAAGCAGTTATGAAATGATTGAGCAAGTGTTTTGAAGCAGGATAAAGCATGCTTTGGGAATATAATATGTCCATGATTCATACAGATTGATCTTGAAATAGATCTCTTCCCAAATTCCTGAAGAACTACTACACTGATTTTGACAGCTGCTGTACAAGTTGCAGGCCCACCAGCAATGGCAGAGTGTTTCCCTTACTCCACATCCTCACCAGCATGAGATGTCATTTGTTTTATTGACCTTAGCCATCTGTTTTGTATAAAATGAAATATGAAGTAACTTTGATTTGCATTTTCCTAATGATTAAGAATGTTCAACATTTCCATGTTTCTTAGCCATTTGGATTTCATCTTTTGATAATTCAGCCTAGATGTCAACCCTATTTTTAATTAGGTTGTTTGGTTTGAATGCCAGTTGTTTTAGTTCTTTATATATTTCACTTATTAATCCTATAATAGATATGTAGTTGGTAAAAATCTTTCCTACTCTGTAGGCTGTCATTTCTTCTTATTGACTAGTGTTCTTTGCCATGCAGAAACTTTTCAGTTTCATGAGAACCCATTTATTATATGTTGATCTTAGTTCCTCTGATAATATCTTTTCCTGTATCAAAAAGTTGTTGTAAGAGTGAGTTGTTATACAAATATTAGTTGATGGATCAGTAAGATGGCTCAGACAGTGGAGGTGACAAAAAACCTAATTTTGTAACTTAGCTGAGATTTACATGGAAAGAGGAAAATCTGACACATATTTTCCTATGACTTGCACACAGATGCTTTCCCCCAAAAACAAATAAATTAGCCACTGATGTAGCTCTATCCTCAAAGTAATTTTCTTTTCTTCCTTCTTATTATCAACTTCTTCAACTGCTGGGACTAGTTTTAAATGATTTATGTGAGAGTATGAGGTGAATTGATTATTCTGTGTATTAAACATTCAACAATCTGTGTTTTGGAGAATGAACTTTCTTGGAATCAACTTTTGGCTAATTTTCTAGAGCCCACTTCTATACTGAGAGGCTTATTAACTTCCTGTGAACAAGTGTAGTATGATCCATGCAAAGTATTTCTGCTGTTGCATTTTTTTACCTTCCTCTTTAAATAGCCAGCTCTACTGTCTTGTTTATTTTTGTTGTGTCTCAGCTTAGCATCATCTTTAGCTCTTTCATGGAAGGTTCAGAATTTGTGTGAGTTTGTAGGGTGGGACAGAGTTGATGTCATGTCTAGGACTCTCCACCATATATTTTGAAATAGTTCTTCCAGTTGAACCTGGAGCTCACTGATCTGAATAGCCAGTAAGCCACAGGGATCATTCTGTGTCCACCTGAGAGCTGGGGTTGCAGATGCTTGTCACTAGCCTATCTTTTTATACAGATGCTGAGGACTGAACATACATTCTAACGATTGTATTGTAAGCTTGAGTGCCCAGCTCCCATTTTTGAAATGTTAAAATGAGAGTGTCACTTTCTTGAACTTCTTTCCCTCTTACCTTTTGCTGTGTGATCACACTCATCATTTTATCCATTCTCAGAGTCTGTGTGGATGCCTATCATAACCCACCATGATGGGGGACATCAAAGCAATAGGAGCTTGTAGCATTCGATCAAATTGTATCCATGACTAGGAACAGAGATGCTGCTGCCAGTCAGTTCTGTAACAAGACCAGTCCAGAATTGCAGTTAGGAACTGCTGTCACAGTAATGCAACTCAGAGATGGTCCCCAGACCCTAGGCATAGTCTTTGAGGCTCATCACCCAGATGAATCTAGATTTTGCCAAATGAACAACAGTAAACACAACAGCTAAGGATTTAGTGCTTTTGCCCCTCAGGGGATGCTCTGCCCTTATCATTGTGTCCCCTTGTTGGACAAAACGAAGTTTGAGGAATTTGGGACGAAAGACTTTGTGGAGACATGGGGAGAAACTATAGGGTGACAGCTCTTCTCTACTGCTTCTGTAATGCCCAGTGCCTCGGATGAACAGGGCACCCTTACTCTCTCTCTGTAAGACCTTCTAATCTACAATGCTAGTGGCTGACTCTGGTGAAGTGAGACACACGGACATACAAAAAAAATAGAATAACTTCAAAGAAAATCTACTACAAATTTCCTCTGCTTCATTCAATTTATATTGATGACTTTGTGCCCAGTTCTGTGATCCTTGCTGTAAGAAACACAAAAGAGAGCTAGCTGATGCATCCCTGGGAAGATTAGCAGCTCAGTGTGGACATGAGATTAGTGCACCAGGACTCAGGTTTGCAGAACAGGAGTAGATTCAAAACCACAATCAAGTGGATAAAAGCATTGTGGGTTCTGAGAAAAGTCAGCAGGGAGGTACGGAGAGACCACAGAGATCTGGCTGGAAGAGAGGAGAGATCAAACAAAATATTGTGACAGATGGATCTGATTTGGGCATATTGAGGATAAAGAAAGGCCTTCAAACAAGGAAGGGGAAGACAGGAAGAATGATTGTGCTGAGCATGTCAGGCAAGTGTGAAGGACAGTGATGGGTAGGAATGAGCCAGTGGACAGAGAACAATTTGGCCCCATGCAAGTTGCTCTACACAGAGGCATTGCAGTAAAGACTACTTCATTTTAAAATTTATCATCACCATCATCATCATTTGCAACTTTTGGAAGCATTGGAAAATAATTAGGACAAATTGTAACAATTCATTTGTCCTTGAGATTTTTTCCCCAAATTTTACTTTCTCTTGCCTTCAAAGCAAAGTTTGTGTGTGTTCAGGGTTTGGATTTCCTTGTCTTACAGTTTTGAATTCATCTGAAGGTGATTGTGTCTGTTCTGCTGTGCTGACAATGCTCACAGCTTTGTTTGCCATTTGAAGGATTTAAAACTTGTATTCTTGCCAGCTTGTGGCTAGCTAAGACTCTGGGCCTGATAGACATTAGAGTGAGCAGCCAAGCCTGGGTAAAGCAGGAAGATACTCCATGATAATTTCTGAAACACTTGAAGCTTTTTCTGTAAGTTGAAGCAGGACCCAAACCTTGTCTGCATAAAAGTCACCAAGGCCTTTTCCAAATTGATGAGATTCTGATCCGTTAGTTTTCTAGGGAGAACCTACTTTGAAGCATCCTACAACTCTTTTAAAGAGCCTACAAAGTACCAAACTCAGTGAAAGACTATTAGAAAACAAATTAAAGAGATGGAAGAAGACTTCACACTGACCTTAGTTTTTCACATACATGTACACAGCCATATCCATGAGCACAAATATGTACACATGTACTTATACACACTTATGAGCATGAATATTTACATATAAACATTCATGAACACAAATAAGAACACATGCATAAAACAAACATACAGATACACACTCAGTTTCTTGGATAATTCAGATGGACAGTCAGGGATGACAAACACTGAGACATTATCTTTCTTCCTGGAATTCATTTCACTTACTCCACTGGTTCAAGTCATAATGAATTGAACAGCACATACATCTTTTTAGGAATTTTCTAGGAATTGTCCATGAAGGTCCTGAGGTCTTACTCCAGTAATTTAATCATAGTCTGTGGATATCAGACCCAAGAAACAATCAACAGAACAGTTCTTTCATATTGTCTTTGTCAATATAAAAGCCAAGTCTTGTCTTTTATTAAATGTGTGTTTATGTATATGTTTATGTGTTTATGAGTGTTTATAGGCAAGAGAAAAATTTTGTATCTGTATTAGGAAGGCCAGTCACTTCCTTTGAGATAGTGTCTCTCACTGATATAGAACTTATATATTAGGCTTGATTGGTCAGGTAACCTCAGGCATCCTCCTGTCTTTTCCTCCCAGTGCTGGGATTACAAGCAAATGAAACCATGTCAGACACTGTCACATGTGTTCTGACAATTGAATCTCTGGCCTTCATACTTTCTTACTTTACTAACTGAGCCATATTCTCAGTCCTATAATCTTGTCTTTTAGCTGTTTTTTTCTGCTTTTACCTCTTACTCCCATTTCTATATAAATTTGCAGTCCTTTATGGGCTTAGGATTTGTTTATTTTAAAATAATTCTTTGTCTTTTCCTTACTATTGTTTATGTATATGTGTGTGCAGTGGCTGTTGGGGCCAGAAGAGGATTTTGGATTCCCTGTAACTGGAGTTATAGGTGTTTATGCACTGCTCTGACTTTAATGCTTCAAATCAAATTTGTGTCCAGTGCAAGAATAGCAAATGTTTTTGACTGCTGAGACATCTCTTGTATGGGCTGAGCATTTTTAAAGCCCAATTTTACTTCTGACAATAACTTTTCTGTTAGAAACATTATTTAACATGATACAGACTATATATTCATTTTGTGTTTTGAACAGGAATGGACCCCATAGGTTCACTGATTTGAATGCTTAGTCAGTCATTAAGGAGTGATAATACTTGATACAGAATATGTAGGTAAGGCCTTGTTAAGTAGGTGTGGAGAAAGGGTGTCACAGGCGGTGGGCTTTGAAGTTTCAGATGCATTCTTCCTTCCTTCTTCCTGTGGATCAGAATGGCTGCTCCTCTAGTGCCATGTCTTCCTATGTCTCCCCATACGTTCCATCATGATGATAATCGATTAAAACTCTGAAACTATAAACCAGACCCTTTGAAAGAGTTTCCATTTTAAGATTTGCAGTGGTCATGGTATCTCTTCACAGATACAGCACATCAGGTAAAGCATTTAGGTAGAAAGTATGTTTTTAGATTAGTGTACATATTTCATAATTGAACTCATATGCTCCCACACACACAAAGCAGTAAGGTACTTGCTTAGAATAACAAAGCCCTTGGTAGAATCACCAACACTTGGCAAAAAAGGGGGACAAACCCCTTAAGCAAGATGAGGTGGAGTATGTCTGAGATCCTAACATCTGGAAAGAGGAGCTGTACAGATCAGGATTCAAGATCATTCTCAGTTACTTAGTGAGTTCAAAAAGACAGGATGGTGTATGTATAATCCTACCTCAAAGACAGTTGAACAGCCAAATAGATAAATTAGTCATATATACTTATAAACCTTTGAAAATACAGAAATTGGAACAATATACATGACTGATCTTTCCAATGTAAAGGTAGTTGTTGCTAACTGAATGCATCTGCCGTTTTTTGCTTTTATTTCCTAAATGCATGAAAATTTTAAAAGCCTTTAGAATCACATTATTGTAGAAATTTGGTATTGCAGCATTTGTTTTTATAAATTGACATTTGCTATTATTTTTTTTTTTCTAAAAAGGGACTTGTGGATTTTGGCACTTGTTGTGTGTTGTTTTGTATTTCCCCTCAGAAGGATGGAGAGATACTCATGATTTACATGATATTTTTAAAACAATTAGAAGTTGAGGGGGAATGACATGCTTTTCAGTGACAAGGTGAGAAGTCTAGGCTGATTTCATAACAACTTGAAAATTGGCAGGTAATGAGAAAAGGCCTAAATCTGAGCAAGTCCAGGTAATCCCAGTCTAGTCAATTACTAATAGAAAAAACCCAGGCTCCAGCCTTTACTCCCAGTTAATGGAATGTCCCGGCTGAAGCAAGGACAATGGGTCAACAACAGATCCTAGACTTCCTCTACTTCTTCCTCAATAACAGTTACCCACCTCCCAAGAAATTTTCCATTCCCTACACCTCAGTACTGGAATGTCCATAGAGATGGAGCCAACAGATTAACATAGAGGTCACCTACCGTGGAATTCTCTAAATGTACTTTAAATCAGACCTACGAGTTCACCTGTGTGTCTCTATATTCTGGTAATAAGAGACCCCAGAATGCTGGACTTCTGCAAAACAAAATACTCTTAGTGTTTACATACTATTTGAGTCTGGGGTATAATTCTTCAGTGAATCATGCGTGTGTATGTGCGTGTGTGTATGTGTGTGTGTGTGTGTGTGTGTGTGTGTGTGTGTGTGTAGTTAGTCACAGAGGCCAGAAGAATCTTATTCCCTCGACCCAGAATTGCAGGAGGTAGTTGTTAGCCAACTATCATTGAGTTTGGGAACCTAACTTGTATCCTCTTTATGAGAAATAGAATCTCCTAAATTTAGCCATCTCTCCAGGCATTACACCCTAATTAAATATTATTGCATTATCATCCATCACAGCTAATGTCACTCAAAAGAGAGAGAAACGAGTAGTAGAAGGGAGAGAGCTGGCAAATAAGAACAATAGGGATGGAACCTAGTGTTTTTCAAAAGATAAGGGAAGAGAGGAGATGACCAACAGAACCTCACAGAATGGCACTTGGACATTGGTAGTTATGAAAACCTCAGGAGACAACTAGGCAGGAAAAGGAATCCAAAGCAAATTGCTGGAGTCACTCAGCAGCTACAGATTGGGTAAACCTCTGGAACTTTGGAGCACAGAGACAGTATTCTTTATACACACACACACACACACACACACACACACCAACACACACACATACACACACACACACACATCACAAAACTTGCATGGCTATACTAGGCTCCCTGTCTCACCCAGTTATCTGGCATTTTAAGGTCATCAGAGACGTTATCCGCAATGTGAACAAAAGCATATTTGCCTGTGATTAAAGAACTAGCTTCTTCATGTTATTTTTATACTCATGGATAATTTAGGTTTCATCCCAATGTTGCTTTAACGTAATTGTGAATGTCATCTGTTTCCTTCTTATTTCAAGGAAGAGTGATATCCAAATTCTTGCATAGCCTAAGGAATGCAAGATGGGCTCTGATGGGGGCTGAGTTGTAATAATTTTGTGGTGAAAGGATTCATTCAATTTCTTACAGAGATACTTTCTCAGAAGAATGGCATAGGTATTGAGATTGTGGTCAGAAACAGGTTCTTTACTTGTTCTGGGTAATGAGGTTCAAATAGGTACCAAAATACTGAGTCACATGTCCACTCCTGGATAATCTTTCTCTTAACAGAATGGAAAATCTGAACTGAGCTTCAGTGGCTACTTCATATGCACTTGGATCATGTCCTTCTGGCTCCGTGACCTTTCCCTGCATACCGCAGACAGGTCCTTGGACAACTTTTGCCCACAACTCCATGTGAACACATGACTAAAGAGCTGGCTTGTACTAAAGGCCTTGGAAGCCATGTACAAAATTCTAACTAGGGGTTCCCAAATGTGATTTTCATAACAGGAAAATCCACATGAAAACAATAGAGAGAGAATTACTTGGGAGCACTGGAGAAGGCATCCTGTCACCAGGTGTGCCCAAATTTTCGACATTAAGAGGCCAGCATTGTAATTCTACAGTGCTCTGTTGGGCTATACTACTAGTTGTCTATCATTGCCCTTTGTGGCCTGCATGCTGTGCATTTTTCAGGTCTACCAGTGTAGGAAGCAATGAGGACAATGTGTGATTTTCAAGGACAGAGGACTTGAGGGACAAGATAAGCTCAAATGAGGATGTAATTATAAGACAAGAGAAAGGTATATATTTGCATAAGTAAGATGAAGGTAATTAAAATGCCATCATTACCAACTTGTGTTCACAACAAACCAGTATCTATCCTGACAGCCTGACTGGAAACCATGGCCATGAAGAGCTTTTTTAAAATTAGGTAAGACCCCAATTCAGAAAATATCTTTACTGTACGAATTAAAAAAAATACTTAACATAGGTTGTTTGATGAAAGGAATGTCTCTGAGAGGGTAGTTGGAAGCATTATGCTTTGTCTTCACTTCACGGGCTTCACCTAATCCAAAATCAAATCCTGTCAAGTTCTTCATCTGCAAAGCCTGAGGAGAGCCAGGCTGCAAGTTTACAGACTACTCAGTGTCAGATGCCTCCAAGACCTTCCAGAAGTTTACAGAGAGAGGAAGCTCAGAGAGTAGTTATGGACAGAGGGGAAAGAAGAGGAATAGGAAGAGAAGGAAGAAAAGTAGGATTAGGAGATAGAAAAATAGAGAATAAGAGAGGAAGAAAGGGGAGAAAGGAATAGAAAGGGGAGAGAAAAATGGGAAGAAGAGAGGGAGAGAGGAGAATGTGAACAGGAGAAGTGGAGATGTTTCATCAATGTGAACAAAAGCATTTTTGTCTGTGATTAAAGAACTAGCTTCTTCATGTTATTTTTATACTCGTGGATAATTTAGGTTTCATCCCAATGTTTCTTTAACATAATTGTGAATGTTGTCTATTTCCTTTTTATTTCAAGGAAGAGTGATATCCAAATTCTTGCATAGCCTAAGGAATGAAAGAGGACGATGAGAGTGGCATGTGAGGAGAAAGTAGAATGAGAGGGGAAGAGAGGAGAGGGGAGAGAGGAAAAAGGAAGGGGAGAGAAGTAGGGACAAGAAGAAAAAGGAAGAGAAGAAAAGGAGAGCCTAGAGAAGGAACCACCTACTGCTCTCATCTTATCCCACTGGTCTCACTCCAGTGCACCCATCATGCTTGGGGTTAGGTCTGAACAGATGCATTTAGGATGATACAGACAAACAGCTTCAGGGGCTTCTGAACATCCATGTACTCACCACAACATGAAACCGTAGAAAGAAATATGAATCTTTATTTCCTGAGTCATTTATTCACTGAGGACAAACAAGAGCTTTTTCTGTGACAGCAGGTGAACTGTACTTCAATGATCTATCAGTAAATTTTTTTAAAATAACACCCTGATTGGATAAGAAGGGACAGAGCCACCACCAGGATCCTGCACTTGAAATTCATAGCTGGGTACTACTTCTTGTGCTGTTTTTTCCTTTCCAATTTGCCCAGGAACAATTAATCTGCTTTGTCCCTTACCATGCATTTGTTGTCTTAGTTTCATTAGTTATTGTGATAAAATGTTTTAAAAACCCATTAGAGGAGAATGGGATCATCTTATAATTCCAGGTTACAGTCAATTATTGAGAGAAATTCAAGGCTGGATCTCAAAGCAGCACACTCACAGTAAAGAGTAGATAGGGATGAAATGAAGCAATTGGTTTTTTTACTGCTTATCTGGCTCTATTTATTCTTATGAAAACAGAGTCCACACCATGAGCAGTGGTGCCCAAGTTTTTATCACAGTTTATAAGACAATGCAATAGGCCAACTTGATCTTGATAGTCCTTCAACTGAGATTTCAATAGGTGTTTACAAGTTGACAAACACTAGCTACTGTACCTGCCATGTTGGATTCTCTGTTATTCTAAAGAAAAATTTTTTCCCCAGAGATTCTCTTGCTCCTTGCTTGGGTATTTACTTGAGGAGATGAGAAAAACATGAAACAGCTGGGAATATCTGTCTACAGTAATCTGAAACTTTGTGGAAATGAAAATAAGCCTTTGAATCCCAATTTTCTTATTTTCTCCCCCAACTTATCCCCAGTCCTGCTTCCCCAATGCTGATTTTTTTTTTTTTTTTTTTGAGAACTTGGAGTGATGACTAGTCTTTATCTTGGATGTCTATGACAGAAATAGAGGCTTGAGGTACTGATGTATCTAAAGGTAACTGGCATGGCACCCTGTGTATTCCTGGATGGTTCTAAGGCTTCCTGGAACATGTAACTAAAATATTTGTTTTCACCAGGGCACCTAGAATGGGAAGTACACAATACTTTGGCTAGAGCATCTCAGGCATTAAGCTTTTGGAAAATGATTTGATGAGCTCTGTGTAATTCCTCAGTGAAGGATAAGCAAGAGGTGCTGAAAGGTGTGGTGCTGGGGTCACATAGAAGGAGCTAGAGCTGAGGCAAATTCCCAGGTCAGAAAAGTTCACATATTAGATGAAATCATACTGTTCACAGCACAGACTTTGAAGCCAGGATGGTTGAGACTTTGTTTATGTAGTCTTAGCAACAAAACCTTAGTTGTTGTGATTATGAAAAAAAAATCATCCCTCGACGTGGACCAAAATACTGAAAAATTTACTATCATAATTATAATTCTCCTTACTATAACAAATATCTGGCAAAAGCAACTTATCTTACCTCATAGGTTCATGTTACATACCATTATGGTGGGGTTACATAGTAACAAAAGCATGAATCAGCTGGTCAAGTTGCATGCATAGGCAGGAAATACAGTAAGGCAAACACAGGTGCTCATCTTAGTCCTTTAATCTCATTCCACAACCCCGGCCCATGAGATCATGATACCTACATTTAGGGCTGCCACCTCAATTAACCCAAGCTAGAAGCTCCCTCCCTGACATGTCCAGAGGTTTGTCTCATAGGAAATTCTACATTCTGTCATGTTGACCATCAAGATTAACCATAACAGACAGTGCATATTTGACTCAAGGCTAAGCAACGTTTGATGTCAAGAAGCAAGAGTACCCTCTGTACAGAAACCAGAAACAAAATGGAAAATACAATGACTTCCCCTGAAGACTTAATGTCAAGGGTGTTGAGAGAAAGAAACCAGGCCGACTGATATTTTTGAAACAACACTTAATGGGGTGTGAGTGCTCTGGTTACTGAATCTGGAGCTCAGTCCAGACAGCCACACTAACCCACAGACCTACAGATTCAAGAGAGTGTGTAACATTCGGGGTCAACTGAGCTTTTCATCAGGAAAATCTGTGTGGAAGAGTTTCCATTGAATATTCTATGATTGCTTTATATTAGCCAGCATTTTACAATGTGTGAACATTGAATTTGACATCCATTAACTTCTACTCTCTAAGGAAGAAGGATGATTTCCTAAATTCTTACAGACAAAGCCAAGAGGAATCATAAAACCTAGATAAAATGTCCTGCTTAGTACTTGTGGTTGCAGATGGGAAGTTGAGTCACTTTCCTACAAGACACAGAGAACCATCCTTTGACCTTAAAAGCCATAGTTTCTTCTCTGAATACTATAATGTTTGACATGGTTTCCAGAATTGATACCTTTTCATGAACTTTTGTTTCTCTGTGCATTTGAAGAAGAAAGTCTTATCTTTGCACTTTTCTTCCCTAGTCCTGGGCTCACTGTGTGTCACACTAAGAGCACACAGGTGAGAAAAGGTTTTTGTTATTTTTGGAAGAGCCATCCATTTTTGAGTCAACTTTGTCAGACGTGGTGTAATCCTGAACTTTTAAGTATGATTAGCTTGAAAATGACACCGAAATCTCTCTCTCTCTCTCTCTCTCTCTCTCTCTCTCTCTCTCTCTCTCTCTCTCCTCTCCTCTCTCTTTCTTTCTTTCTCTCTTTCTTTCTTTCTTTTTTTCTAATTACATCAAATTTACAGCCACAAAAAAGAAGAAAGGATAAGGATTTCAATGTGTCCTCTGCAGAGTGTCCTGGACTTTGGTTTTTGCCACAGTCAGATGTCAGTTTCCAGTTAAAACTAAGGGCAGGTCCTCAGCTACTAAGGAACAAGTAAAACCTGTTCACTGTGTGGGGAATGCAGACATTCCAGGGAGCAGAGATGAGGGCTGGCACTGAAATGAATATTGATGTTGTCCTTGATGTGACAGATTTTGACATCAATCTCAGTGTAAATGACACTAGAGAAAAGGCATGCAGCAATTAGAAAAAGCTGAAATTAAGTTTAAAAAGAAGATAAACCAAATTTAAATTCTTATTATTTTCTATGAACAGAGCTAATAGCCTAATTTGTGCATAGGCATTGAAAATTAATATGATTGAACATATATTTTCATTTTTTAAGCAAAACATGATCAATCCCAAGCTAGATTCAAGCTCATGTAACCAAGGATAACCTTGAACTTTTTATCTTTCTGCTTCTACTCCCAATGTAAGTATTACAGGTTTGTACCACTATACCTGATTTATGCAATGCTGGGACTCAAACCTTTTTTATTATGTGGGTGTTAGGCTGTTAGGCAAGCATTCTACCAGCTGAGCTACATTTATACCCATCCTAATATTTTTCTATTGCTTACTACATAATAGCCACTATTATAAGACCACTCTTCTTTAATGTGAAAGATAACTTTTTTATTTGATGCATATGTATGTACCAGCATTTGTATACATGAGTGTGAAAGATGTAATATCACATATTACTAACTAACATACCTAGTAAACCCATGAGTTAAGCACTATGATTGTTCAAATTTCTCAGCTGAGCAAAGAGACTCAAGGAAAGTATAAATGTCCTCCCTGAGTTTGCTCATCAGTAATCAAATCCCCAAATCTGGCCCCTCTTAATCATTGTCCTCTGCTGGAAGATAGCAGGGATTTCTTAGTGTCATTACTCCCAGAAACAGTTACAGTTCAAAAGAATCACAGCAACCATGCAAAGCAACGTTCTTCCTGCTGCATAGTTCACCTGAGGTAACTGTGACTCTAACTCTTCCTGATATTGAACATGGGATGACAAAGCATGCTCAATTCTTCAGATTTAAATTCAATCCAACTCTTGGTTCTATTTGTTTAGAAAACATGAAATCAGCCCCAAGATGGACAAAGTTACTAAAAAAAAAAAAAAAAAAAAAAAAAATGTGTTTTATTTTCAAGTACCTGTACCCATAATCTAATTTTTCCTCCATGTGTGACTGACTTCTGGACTAGCATCCTACCATTACAGAGGCCAGTAAAAGGTTCAGAAAAATTTGATCTACAAGGACATACCACAAAAGACTTATAGAAACATTCCTGTCACAGTAGAATGTGTTCTACAAAGCTGCCTCTGAAATCACATGAAGCTTGAGATGTGCTTGTTGCCTGATGAAATGCTTAAATTGTGATTATTGGAAAGGGAAGTGAGTTTTTCTTATCCTTGGCCCTCAGTTGTGTTGTTTGGGAAGATGGGCTCATCAGAAGCTGCTCATTGACATTGAAAGACCTCCGAAGGAAGTCTCTCACTCATGTCCCGGGGATGGTGCATACCCAAGAATACATGAGAGACTGTCTTGATGTAAACACATGAAGTAGTTTATAGCTGAGCTCTGGATAGACACATATCTCACACAGGAGACAGAGGAGTCGACCAAGAACCCCCAAAGCATAGTGTTTATATAGGCAAAGGCCAGGGATGGCTGGAGGTTTTGGCAAGGTTGCACATGATTGACTACTTTAAACATTTGAACAGCAGCAATTTTTGTAAGCTGGCCCAAGGTAGGCTGGGACTAACTTCACGGAACAGGCCTTTGTTCCTGTTCTTCCTGGAACTTGTGGGCAAATGCTTGTCTGGGTCAGCAGACCATCTGGTCCATTTTTAACTATAAGTTCTTGAAACTTTATGTGCCGGCTCTTGGAATGCTCAGTAGTCTATTGTTTCTTTGGCCTTGTATTTTCTGTAGCTATTTATTGAGACTCAAGGCTAGCAGACTCATGGTCCTGCAATTTTAACTATTTGTGTCTCTGAATTAGAGATTCCTACTGCTCTTGTCATTCTAAGTTAACTAAAAATCTTTTTTTCAACATCACCAAAAAAGACCGCATGGATCCTGTCACATCTTCTCCCATGACAGAATTACTGAAGATTTATTTATTTATTTATTTATTTATTATAAAAAATCATTATTGTGGTGATAGGGAAATAGTGAAGTACTTTCTGAATATCAAGAGGATTGAAGCTCAATCTCTAGCACTAATGTAAAGCTGGACATGGTGATGTGTACCTATAATCCCAGAGCTGAGAGGCAGAGACAAATCTCACTGAGGATTGCTGTCCCAGAGTATGAGAGGCCAAGATTCACAAACAAATCATTTCAAAATATAAAAAGAACTCAACATTCACCCCTAGCCTCTACATGTTCAGGCACACACAAAAATATGCACACCCACCTATAACTCATACACATACACACAAATTACATTATTGAAACAACCTATTCTAACCAAGAAATATGTACAACTACTATGTTTTAAGAAAAAAATAAAATAAAAGTGTAAGGGTCTATGATTTGTCAAAGAATGATACCTCAGACTCAAATAATATGTAAAAGCAAAGAGTGCTTTATTCTGCAGAAATCCAGTATGATGGGGTCTCTCATTCCAAGATGGAGACAACCAAGTGAGCTCACTGGCCCAATTGAAATTACATTAGGAAAATTCCAGGGTATGTGACCTTTCTTTTTCTCCATCTCTAGGGACATTTCATAACCTCTACAGGGACATGGGGCTGGAAACTGTTGCTGACTCATTATTGCCCTTGCTTCTGAGCAAGTGGTGGGAAAACTTCTGAATCCAGGACAGTTCCTGGGTAGATGCTTGAAACCTGGAATGTTTCCTTGTAACTGACCTATCTAGGCTTGCCTGGACTTGCCTAGTCTCCTGAATTGTCAGTTTGAAGCCTATCATAGAGTCAGCCTATCTTTCTCAAAAGAAGACTAGAATATTAACTGCTTTGACTGAATATTTGTTGTATATATCCAAGGAATTATCACATTTTATTCTGCACAATCATACAACACATAATTAATTTTAAAATTCAGCATTTGACCAGACTCTTTAATTTGGATTTAAATGAGAAAGTGTTTCATTTGAAAGTTAACACTAGTTGAAACTTTCAAGAAGAGCTGTTAACATTTTACTTGGCCTGAGAGGCCTAAGCTTTGTTCTTGTGGCATTAAAAGAAAAAAAAAAAAATCCCTGCCTCTTCCTCATGTCCCTAGGGGTCAGGAAATAGGTGGTATAAATGTTTTTCTCTCTGAGGGCTTCTGAGACCTTAAGTTAATTATTTTAGACTGCTAGGAAATGACCACCACACACAAGATGACTATCCTAGGAATCCTACACTTAGAGTGGGCAGAGAATGTATAGTATGACATGTGGATGGGATATCATTGAGTCTGTGTGAAGGAACTTCAGGAGCCATAGGAACTATCCTTGTGTTTATTTCTGCACAATTCTCCTATAGATACATCTTTGGACTGTGGGAGACACCAACCATGCAACTTGTTGCCCAGGCTATTCAGAAGATATTAACCTCATTGGTACAGAAGACTCTAATGACACAACTGTGAGGTCCAAAAAAAGGGGCCAACAGTTTCTAGTGAACATTAAGTCTCTGTGTGAATGCTTTACTGTGCTTCCTGGATATTACGTGGAACCCAAACCATAGAAAAATTCCACTTGATTGACAGGGTTTTGAGTAGTAACGTTCCTGAGTACAGCATGATTGGAAGGGCTGCAGCACTCAGCAAGAATAGGAACAGATGCACAGGTAATTCATTGACTCTAGTAGGCAAAGAAGCTGTGTGAGACAGGAAGGAATGTGAAGGAGTTTATGAAAGGACCTGCATTGTGGGTAACAACCTGAACAAGCTGTTTTATTGAAGGCAGTGTAGACTGGATGGCTCAGACAACAGACATGTTTTCCCAGTGTTCTGTACATTAAAAGTCTGAGATTGAGATTCCACCAGGAGCCTCTTCCTGGCTTAGTGATAGCTTCTTTTTATATGTGTTAACACCTGGATTTGTCAGATTGAGGAAGCAGTGGGAGAGATACTGCAGAGAGGCTCAATGTTAGAACAGCAGTAAAGGTCCATAAAAGAAAAACCAGTGAATAGAATAGAACAGAACAGAACAGAACAGAATAGAATCTAAACATGGGTAGAATCCTAACATTTCAGTTAACTAGGATAATCACTTAAATGAGAGACCATGCTGTGAAGGCAGGTCACTTTAAACCATAATAAATTTTTTTTTTTTTTTTATTGTGCAAGTCATGTTAAAGAAAATTATCCCATTAATGAGGTATGATAGTTCCTCTTTCTAGAATCTCTTGTTTTTAGCATGTTAGCACACAGCTGTGTGAAACAACTTTCCTTTCCCAATTGTTTCTCTTCCCTGACACTTTTTGCCTAACCCTGCCTGGCCAGGCTGTTGTATGGCTAAATCTACAATAGCAGAAATTGTTTTTAATTGCTGATCTACCTCTGCAGACCCCAGGTCTGTTTGCTTACCAAGCTTGTGCTGAGTCTAACTACACACCTTGCTGATTTCCTTTGCTCTGTCCTTAGCACTTAAAATATTCTTCCTGATAGATCACAGGGGGATTCTCAAGGCAGTTTAATTTTTGCAGCTGTGTCATCCTCCTTATTTAAAACAATGATATTTCATCCTCAGCTTTCAAGAGTGTTTTTGCTTGTAACCCACCAGGAGACCAAAATCAGAGTATAAATGTTTATATTGTTTCATTAATGAGACCAAGAACTCCAGAAGAGCGCCTTTATATCCCTACTTATCATCTGGAAATCTTGAAACAATTTCCTTCAAATGCCAAGTTGGCCTGTGGGCATGTCTGTGTGGATTTACTTAAGTTAATTTATGTGAGAAGACTCAGGCAAGTGTAAGCATAATTCCCTAGGTATGTGATCCTGACAGATAAAGAGTAAAGAAGTTGACATGAACACCATCAGGTATTCAAGTGAGCATGTATACAGTATTCTCTTTTCATATTGATTATAGATGTAATGAGACTACAAGATTTTCTTGCATTAACTTGACACAAGAAAGGACATATAGGTAACTAGAAATAAGCCCTTTTCTTCCCTAAGTTGGTTTTCTTTTGTTAGAAATGAAACTGAGAGACAGAGAGAGAGACAAAGAGACAGAGACAGACAGAGAGAGACAGAGATATAAAAAAGGGAAAGACAGAGACAGGGAGAAAGATAGAATGACAGAGAGATCTTAAATAGATTACTATCTTATGCTAGTAACAATATAAACCAAGAAGTAGAAATCAAATCAGAGGTCTCTCAAAAAATTTCCATATGACCCAGTTGTGCATTCATAATCTTATGTAAATATCTGAAAATAATTAAGTTAAAATAACAGATAGAGATTTGCTCATCCATTTTTATGGTGTTTTGACTGAGAATGCTTCCCATAGGCTCATTTATTAGAATACTTGGTCCCAAGTTGGTAGAACTATTTGGGAAGGATGACTTATTTGTGGAAATGTGTGACTGGGAGTGGGATTTGAGAATTCAATAGGCTTTGCTATTTGCAGTTAGCTCTCTGTCTCTGTCTCTATCTCAGTCTCTACCTCTGTCTCTCTGTCTCTGTCTCTGTCTCTCTCTCTCTCATTATGCATTGTGGTTATGGATAAGATGTAAGGTCTCATTTACTCATTTACTGTTCTAGTGTCACACCTTGCTTCCTACTGCCATGCTGTGAAAATGTAAGCCCCCATTAAATTCTTTCCTCTAAGTTGCCTTGGACATGGTATCTCAGCAGAAAAAATAAAAAACAAACAAAGACAATGTTCATTGAAGCTCTACTCACAATAGCCAGGCAATAGAATCAGCTTAGCCCTCCATCATCAGACAAATTGTTTTTTTAAAAAGATATTATAATAGAATTGTATAAATCATGAAGAAAACTTAAACCATGACATTTGCAGAAAAATAGATGTAGCTATATATATATCATGTTAAGTGAAGCTAAAAGACAAATGCCACTTTTTCTCTCACATAAGGAAACTAGATTTGAAATGCTGTGAATACCTGTGTATGTGTATGTGCACGTATGCAGGTCATGAAACTATAAAGGAGATCACCAGATGTGGGGAGAGATCATAAAAAGGTTGAGAAACAGGGTGATGGACTACATGTACCAAGAAAAGAGAAGTTGTGATTAATAGGTAAAAGGGAGCAGGAAATTAGAACAGGTACAGTAGGCAAAGAAACCAATGAGAGCAATGAATAATGAAATTCATGCATAAAAATGCCATGATGAAACCCACTAATTCTGTGATACCCTAAAGAATCAATAAAAAACATTAGAATAATAGTTAACAAAAAAAAAATTATTCTCCTCAAACTCTCCCCAAAGGCAACCCCAAGAGAATCCTTTTGTATTCCTTCTTTCCAATGTTCTACACCATAATCAAACATTAAGCTCTGTCCTGTGAAACTACCTGGAACACATGTACAGCAAGAGGTGCTATGCATGTGTCTTCTCTCTGTTCTTTAGTGATGCTGGATTCAAGACTGTAGGCTCCTTGGAGAGTCAACTATATCTGTTCATTGTATGAACCAAGGATAAAATTTCAGAAACAAAATGATTACTAATTTTAGATACCTCACATTCTTGTTTTACTCTGTTAAATAGCATTATTTATTCAGTAACCTTTGGAATCCTGATGCTTCACATTCAATGGGTCTGGTTATTCCCTTTTTGTCATACTTTTAAAACACACCACTATCCTTATTGTCTCTTATGAGACAAGATTTCAGATGCTATATTATTCCAGTCAAGAAGCCTTACAATCTCAATCCCCAGGAAAAATCAACAAGGAAATAAGTGTTTACCTACCATTTTAACTCTAGAATTCTTCTCACGAGCTCCCAGTTGGAAACAATTGTATTAAAAATGAGAAGTAGCTCAGCCTGATGGTATACACCTTTAATGTGGAGACAGACAGAACTGGCCAGCCTGATCCACATAGTGAGTCCCAGGACAGTCAATATACAGAGAACCTGTCAGAAAAAAGATTTAAATAATTTACTTGTCCTTTTTGTGTAGATGCAAGCTAGTAAGTGTTGTTCAAGTGACAGCCTCTGGCCAGCTTTTCCTGAAAACACCTGCTCATTCAAAGCTGAGTAGGGAAGAAAGGTGGTTGGAGAAAATATTCCTAATTATACTAACCAAAAAATTTAACTTTACTGTTTTATTTTTGCTCTAAGCTTCCTTACATGTATGTGGATATATCCTTCATTTTCTTCCATGATGGAGTTCTTTTAGCTGTGTCCTGTCTAATTCCCATGACTGCACTTCTTGTGCTAAAAAATTTCAGATTTATCCTGAAATAAACTAAATGCTTTATTGAACCATCTTTTTTTGGCCACCCTTAGCACTCATGTACCTTGATTTACTCAACAAAGATTATTAGATTATTTTAAAGTGAATCTTACCACTAGTACTACTTTTTGGCCAGATTGAGGCTAATTTGACCTCCTGTGCCTCCCCAGGGCAGTTTGTTTTATAAAATGATAAACTCAAGGAATCCTCTTTTGTGGCAGGTGAGAGAGTGACAAAGATTTATGTATACAAAGCAGGTAATGGCCCATAGAAATGATAATACCTAATATCTTCACAGCAATTACCATTTGAAAATACAGAGACCCTACGTAACCATTTGATTCAATATGTGTAGATGTACGTTGTCCCAATATTGATTCTTAGCATCTCTCTGAAAATTTTTCACTTTAATGTTTCATGTTTCTTTATTGAAATTCTATGGTCTGTTGTAAAGAATGTCTTGGCTTGGCTTTTCTTTTTTTTTTTTTTTTTTTTTTGGTTTTTTCGAGACAGGGTTTCTCTGTGTAGCCCGGGCTGTCCTGGAACTCACTCTGTAGACCAGGCTGGCCTCGAACTCAGAAATCCGCCTGCCTCTGCCTCCCAAGTGCTGGGATTAAAGGCGTGAGCCACCACCGCCAGGCTTGGCTTGGCTTTCTAATTGCTTCCTTCTATAGCTGTTTATAATGTCTCTCTCTCCTGTAAACTGCTTAGATCTAAATGTTTGATGATATTCACATTCTGTTTGCACCATTCAAGTCTATTTCAGAAATGTTTTACTTCACTTTCCAGGGACATCAAGTGTCCAGTTTTTTTTTTTTTTTAAATGTCAAATATATGTCCTACATTTACTTTACATAACTAGCTATAACTAGCTATAAGGTTGGAGATATGACTCAGTGGTTAAAAGTGCCTGCTGTTCTTGCTTGCATTCAACACCCATAGTAAGACAACTCACATCATCTGTGACTCTAGCTCCAGGTGATTAGATGCCTTTTTCTGGATTCCTCCAAAACATGGAGTCATATGTGCATATCTCCCCATCCCACACAAACTTATAATTAAAATTAAAATAAGTCATTAAA
>JAJTUV010002672.1:0-154861 GCA_021653895.1 Mastomys natalensis | reverse complement strand
CTCTCGCCTGTCTCGGAGGCTAGGTGGCGTGGGTGTCTGGGTGTCTGGGTGCCTGGCTGCGTCTTGTGTGTGTGTGTGTGTGTTGTGTGTGTGTGTTGTGTGTGTGTGTGTAAGTGCATGGGTGGTGGCTTTGTGCGTGTGTTTGTGAGAGCGTGAGCACGTTGGTGTGTACGTGGTGTTAGTGGTCCTGGTGCCCGAGGGCCTGGGCTAGTGGGTGTGGGTGTGACAGCATGCAAGAGGCTGTGTGACTGTGTGTGAGCCATGTGTGTGAGAGTGTGTATTGCCCTCCTGCTTTCTGCCAGTGCCCATGTGTGAGTGTGTGTGTGTGTGTGTGTGTGAGTGTTTTGTGTGGGAGTGTTTCTGTGTTTGTCTTTGTGTGTGTTGTGTCTGTCTGTCTGTGGGTGTAACTGATCCTTAAGCTGCTGCTTCTGGGAATAGATAGGTAGCCTGTCTACCTGGTTGCTTTGTTGCCCGGGTGCCCCCTGCCCTTGCATGCACGTGTCTGCTCCCGTGGGTGGGGTGGTGCGTGCATGCGTGTGCTCTGAATTGAGCGAGTGCCATCTGAGGGGAGGGCACAGGCAGCGGTGGCTCTCGGGCTAGCCTGTGCCTCTGGGTTGGCTGTGCGTGTCCGGGGTGGGATGGGATGGATGCCACTTTCCCCACCCGTCCATTGGTTGATAGGCGGAGACCTGGGCACTGGGAGGATGGTGGAGTCAGTGTGGTGGGTTACCTGATCCAATTTCCAGGGTTGGTCTGGATTCCTGAAGGTGAAGGCTGGTTGTGCTTCCAGGGCAAGAGGAATTCAAGGGTGGGTGAGCATGCTGTTCCTCTAAGCTGTTGGTTGTCATGTATGTTGAGCAAGGTGAGACCTTCATCATCTGTGTCCAATGTCTCAGTAATGCTGGCACTCATTGACTGGGCCCATTCTCCAGGCTTGGCAGAGATGGGCATGTGGAGGGGTCATGGGGTTTTCTGTTTTGTGAGGGGCTGGTCCAGGGGCTCAGAGGTGGATGCTGTGGTATCAACTGAGGTGTTCTTGGCAGGAACTTTACAAGGAGGTCCTAGTAGGGACCTTAAAGAACTTCACAAAGACAGAGAATACAATGTAAATGTGGAAAAAGCTTCATTACTGATGGTTAAGTCTACAAAACAAAAACTTGCTGTTGTTGGGCAGTAGCGTATTATTTGGAAAGAGGGGCAGAGTTCTATAGGCTGCAGAAGATGGCTATGTAGGGGCGCCCACAAGTCCCGCAGGGCCCTGTCCCAGTGTCTGTCCAATCACTGCTGTCTCCAGGGGCTTGAACCCCACATTGTCCAGGGGGATCCCGAAGGCCAGTAACTTCGCCTCATATGTCCGCAACAGGTCATTGTGGGCCTGCAAGGACAGAGCAACGTGAGGAAGAAGAGTTCACTCGGGCCTGGGAACCACAGGCTACTGCGCGAGTGCACCCGATGTAGGCTCTCTGGACGGAGAGAAGGGTTGTGATACAGAACTATAATGAGGAGTTGTCTGTAAGTCAGTAACTCACATACTCACAGTAAGGACAGACTCAGGAGAACCACAGTTTGGCGGACTCCTGGTCCTTTACCAAGCACTTCCCCCTAAGGGTCTCCCTCTCTTCCTTTCCAAGGCAGAATGACATCTATTCCCTGCCCCCTCCAACCTCCCAGTGACTCCGCATAGGCAGCATGCTTGTGTTTGTGGGGACGGGGAGGCTGGATCCCTGACATGGTGCTGGTGGTCCAACTTTGAGGGAGTTCTCTGATAATTTTGTTTTGATTTTTTTGTTTTGTTTTGTTATCTGGAAAAAGGACTCACTATGGAGCTTAGGCTAGCTAGACTATATAACCCAGGCTAGTTCGACTTATGTAGCCCAGGCTAGAACTTAATGTATCTCCAGAATAGCCTCATACTCAAAATCTCACTCCTTCAAAGGAAAGTCAGTTTTCCTCCTGCAGTAACCATTCTCCAGGGCCGGCCCTGTGCCCGGAGTGGTTGACCACCAAGAGGTGTTTCATCTTTATTTTTGTGGACTTGTTGCACTGAGTCTTGCTTTGGTATTGATGTATTTGTCTTATCAGTATCTTACCTGTTCGTTTCTTTTTGTGAGTTTGTTTTTGAGAGAAAGAGAGAGAGCGAATACAGCTGAGTAAGTGGGGGATCTGGGAGGAGTTGTAGGAAAGGAAAAAAACATGATCAATATGTTGTATGAAAATATTTTTAATGAAAAAAGTCTGCTGTCTCAGTCAGGTGAGTGCTCAGATTACAAGTGTACACCACACACCTTACACAATGGGTGTTTTTTCCTCTTTATACAGGATCTCCCTGTATAGCCCTTGATGGCCTGGAACTACACCAGGCTGGCCGTATGCCACCACACCTTCTATGTTACTACACATATGTATGGGAAAGCACACAGATACCCAAAAAGGCCAGAAGAGAAAGTCTGATTCCTTGGTGCAGAAGTTATAGGCAGCTGTGAGCCTCCCCCATGTGGATACTGAGAACCAAACTCCACTGACCTCAACAACCACAAATGCACATTTGAACTGGGAGACTTCCATCAGGAGCTGTGAGGACTTGATGCGTGTCTGTCTGAGAGAGGGCCTCACTTTCAGCACAGCCTGCACTGACCGCCAGTGTCTCTGCCTCTAGGCTCATCGGTGTTGATGAACTGGGTGCAATGAGAAATGCTGGGAGTATGCCCAGATGCTGCCAAATGTTCACAGCAAACGCACAAAGGGTTCCTGAGCTGGGGATTGCAACACACACCTTTAATCCCAGTATACAGGAGGCAGAGATGGACAGATCTGAGTTCTAAGCCAGCCAGGGCTATACAGTGGGTCTGTGTCTCAAACAAAAACAGAGAAAAGGGTCAGGAGGAGGTGGTGGCGCACGCCTTTGATCTCAGCACTTGGGAGACAGAAGCAGTGGATCTCTGAGTTCAAGGGTAGCCTGGTCTACAGAGTGAGTTCCAGGACAGCCTGGGCTACACAGAGAAACCCTGACTCAAAAACAAACAAACAAGAAAACAGAAAAGAAGAAAAGGGTTCATTCATATCCTAACTGTGGTTCAGGAAGAGACTCGGTGCTTGGAAACACAAAGGGGAAAGTAAGGATGGGCCCCGGGGAGCTTCAGAGGCTGCGCTCTGCCTACCAGACAGCCCTAGCTCAGAGCGTGTCAGCTGAGGAACAGGTGTGCTAAAGAAAGCTCTAGCCTGGGCTCCAGGAAGGGCTGGGAAGCTATGGAGTCTGGGCCGCGGTACCAGACACGGCCTACCTCTATCTAGGGTAAAAATCCAACAGGTTGGCATGGATGTCTGGACGAGGCCCTGAATGCTCAACAGGAATACAATGCCTGCCCCACAGGACTAAGGATGTGACTTGTGCGGTGGCTGCTCTGGGTATATCCTTGGCAAAGCAAAGACAGAGCAGCCCCTTATGACCATGAGGATGCAGAACCCAGGCCTCTCTCCGGTGCACGGGACAGATGGCAGCCAGGGTCCAGCAGGCGTCTACTGATACACATCAGCATGGAAGGGTAGACCCCTGCCAAAGGCAGTGGGCATTAATCTGGAAGACCAGAGAGGCTCTTCCAAGTGCCCGAGGGGCTAGGTGAGCAAGGAAGGGTAAGGGAAAGACAGATTTGAACACGGTAGGAGACAAGAGCCCCAAGTGTGTATCAGACAGGCCTGTCTGTAAGCACCGCCAGGACAAGGTCGCTCTCAGACCCTAAGGCTATCCCATCTCATGGGGATTACCACACCTACCTCCTGAATGGAGCGTGCACAAGAAATGAGTGAGATTCCTCAGAGACCCTTCACCTGTAATATTCACAAGGTGAAGCTGGGTCCAGAGCACAGTGCTAAGGAAGACGCCCTGGCGGAGAAGGTGGAGACCTGCATATGGGTGAATCAGCCATACCTTGCAGACACGGGCCAGCTCATATGTAAGTCCTTGATGGTGGTATTCTTCGATTCTAGAACATCCTGAGGAGAGACAAGTGTGACTTTGATATTGTCATCT
Source organism: Mastomys natalensis (assembly GCA_021653895.1). Taxonomy (NCBI): domain Eukaryota; kingdom Metazoa; phylum Chordata; class Mammalia; order Rodentia; family Muridae; genus Mastomys; species Mastomys natalensis. The sequence goes on along the minus strand of JAJTUV010002672.1, from coordinate 150,834 downwards.
AGCAGAAGTGACAGAGGACACTAGTTTAGGGGTTCCCTAAGGGTTTGAGAGACTCAAAGAATAGTAGTGTGGGTCCCTCCCCCAGGCTTGTCAGCAGGAAAGGTCTCCAAGGAATATGCAAGAACAACAAAAAGAGGACAGCAAACTGGGCAGTGGTGGCACCTGCCTTTAATCCTAGCACTTGGGAGGCAGACACAGGCAGAGATCGGTGAGTTGGAGGCCAGCCTGGTCTACATAGTGAGTGCCAGGATAGCCAGGGCTACATACTGAGACCCTTTCTCAAACAAAAAACAAAAACCCAGTCACTTTGTCATTTCCATGAAAGCTCCTTTCTTTTGTCCATAAACTGTAGCAGTGGTGACCAGGGGAGGCAGCACTGAGCCCCAGTTAGAGCCATATACTCCCTCAACTTCCCTCCCCACCCACCGTCAGGATAGCTACAGCTGACAACATCCATGTCTCAGGCACTTGACTAGCACAGTGACGGATGATCCTCCCCCCCACATGCCTATGATCCCGGTGACCAGCTGTATCCTGACACGGGGCACAGTGATGAACAGGGATCAGCCCCACTGCTGCCAAGTCCAACAAGGTCTCTCTTGGATCTAAGGCCTGAAAACTGACTCTACAAAGTAACCACGTCACCTGAACCACCACCTGCTGGACCCTGACCTAATCCTGAAACAGGCCCAGACCTTAGCACAGCTGACGCCATGATGGCATGCCACTCGGGCTGCAGAACACAAAGACAGCACCACTGCCAACATGAAGACACAGGCCTACGCCATCAAGGTCCACAGTTCTGGGAATGTCTCTAAATGCGCTGACCTTGCTCTCTAGCTTTTGCAGTTCTGCTTCTGGTAACTGGTCTTGTTAACTGAAGTATGTCAGCCCAAAACATGTTTTCTATGCTTAAAAGCTCACCCCGAGAAAGGCTCAGTGCTACACTGGGATCCCAAATACCCAGTGTAGTCACCAACCAGCTAATAAAGACTTTGCTTGGCGTAAATCCACGTCTGAGGAGTGTCCTCTGGTAGATACCCCACAACACTACTGTGTGAGTGAACACCGATGTTACCCTGGACCCTCCTGAATCAGGAACAATTCCCCTCGGGTCAGCCTTCTGACAACTCTGGCGTTTCTGCCTCTCTGACTTCACCAGCCGTACCTGTCTCTTTACCACTCGTGTCTCACCTGAGGTAGAGTGGGCTTTTCTGAAGCTCCTATGCCCAGAACCTCCCACAATGCCCACTGCCATTGAACACGTTAGTGCACTTGTGAGGTCTCTGAAACCACCTGCGGCCTGCACTCCCAGGCTTGTGTGCTCCCTAGGGAGGCTCAGCCGGGGGCTACCTGCAGTGTCTAATGTTGCAGGCCTCAGACGACGATAGACAGGCAGTGAGGTAAGCAGACTGACTACACAAAGCTGAAGTCTGCAGTGAGCATCAGCATTTAAGTTCAGCTAGCCTGTACTTAATGTAACTAGATGTACTAGTCTGTACATCTCAGAATAAAACCTATCCGCCAGCTGCTGCATGTCAGCCTCTCTGCTCCAAGCACAGCACAAGCCACAGAGAAGCTGTGCACCCTCCTGCCCTAAAGGACCTGCTCTGGAATGAAGCGGCCCCCTTGCTGGGTCGGCTGGGGCTTCAGCTGTTCACATCCTAGAATCAACAGTGAATCTGGCACCAAACCACCACAGCTGTCTTCAAAGGACCTAGGAGAGATACCCAGAGCTCCTAGGGATCAGCCTCAATCACATTAGCTAGCTGGTATTCATGTCAGCCAGACCCCCTTAACTTGTCCCACCTGCTCCTATGTCCCCATGCCCCAAGCAAGGTAGAGGAGGCAGAAAGACCCGGTCACTGCTAGAAGCTTAAAGAGAAGGCAGCAGGTAAGCTGGGGGTTCTGACAGAGGTTCGGCATCCTGACCTTTCAGGAACAGAGACCCTTCTGTCCCCAGCTGTCCCACGGTCCCACTTACTCATCTGTGTCCCCACCTGGACTGCCCCACCACAGCAGCACTGTCACAGGAATGAGCGATGCTCTTAGCTCTGTTCAGACATTACTCCCAGGCCCCAGGAAAGCAGCAAGGGCTACGTTAGGCTCCATGGACGCTACGGCCCAACTGTCCTCATTGTCCGAGGATCTTCATGGAAACAGAGCCATCCCCTGTCTCAAGTAACAGAGGAACTTGGACCTACCATTCCCAGATCAGCTTTCTCTCCTAGGTTACCTGCGTTCCATTCAGTGGGGGCTTGGCATACTATGAGCCACAGTCACCGGAACAGCAGAGACTCAGGATAGGGATAGAGTTAGTGAGGAACTGGGACAGCCTAGGACAGACCCCCAAGCTGGGTGTGTCACACGCCCTTAATGTTAGCACGCAGAAGGCAGCAGAAGGGGATCTCTGTGAATTTGGTGCCGGCTTGGTCTACACAGTGATTCCTGTCTAAACAGGGAGAGGGGTGGGGGAGGGGCAGAACCAAAAGAGGACAGCTGCAGAGCACACAGCCCTGCCCCGCTCTCTGCTGCAGAAACCATGGCAGCCCCAGACTTCTGAGGGTCTCTGTGCCACCAGAGAAAGGTGTAGCATAGCACAGGACTGAAGGGCCACCCTGGAGGCCGTTGGCACCTACCTCAAGTTTGCGGGACACCAGTGTTAGGGCCGTAGGGTCCAGGTTGGAGGCAGCCAGCACCTCGTTGAACTGCACCTCTCTCTTCTCCACAGCAGCGTTCAGGGCCTGCAGCTTACGCTCCAGCAACAGGTTCTTGAAGCCCGTCTTCTGCTGCACCTCCTGGATGGCTGCAGTGAACTTCCGGTAGAGCTCCTCCCTCTCCTGCTGCACCTGAGGCCAAGGAGACCAGAGTGGGCAACAAGGAGCCTCCTGGAGACACCTCCCTGGGGAGAAACCTTCTCACCCTGCCCTAAGTGTGCTGCTCTGTGAAGGGGTCACTTTCACTGTGACCAACTGTAGCATGAGGACATTCGCTGTCTCACTGCCTGCACTAGACCTTCTGTGCACACAATGGAAGGTGGGTAATCCAGCACACAGCAGAGAGGAAGAGGGGAAATTAGCATTGCTGCTTATCCATTATTTCCATTGCTGTGACGAAACACCATGACCAAATCGAGCTGGGGAGGAAAGGGTGTGGCTTACACTTCTACACTGTAGTCCATCATTGAAAAGAGTCAGGACAGGAACTCAAGCAAGGCCGGAACCTGGAGCAGGAGCTGATGAGAAGCCATGGAGGGGTGCTGCTTACTGACCTGCTCCACATGGCTTGCTCAGCCTGCTTTCTTATAGAACCCAGGGCCATCAGCCCAGGGATGGCACCGCCCACAATGGCTGGGCCTTCCCCACCAATCACTAAGAAAATACCCTACAGGCCTACTACAGCGTGGCCTTGTGGAGACATTTTCTCAGATGATGCTAGCCTGTGTCACGTGGACATAAAACTATCCAGCACACTGACTGCTCTTCTCAGGAAAGAAGAGCTGGGAGATCCACACTCCGAAAACCACTCCACAGATAGGTCAGGGCCCGCCTTGCCCAAGTTAGGGCCATGGGCTCAGACAAGACCTTATGGTCAATCACCCCATACGAGAGTCAAGGCGGATCTAGCATCAAGCTTGAGGCAAGTGCTTGTGAACCACGAAGAGTCCTTGCCCGTCTCCTCCACTTCTACCTATTAACACCGCTGTGAGAGACACGGCTCAGGCAGGGCACACTTAACACACGTTTATGAGAATTCCTGTGAGTGGCAGAGTCACAATCTACCTCTCGTCTTGCTGATACCCCTCTCCCTGGCTTGGCAGATTCAAATATCTGACAAGGCCAACCCTGTATCGCAGGGCCCCAGGGCTTTGGCCAGCATACATGATCTGAGGATTCATCATCTTTAGAGAACTCACGAGTACAGACCACTCATGGGTTTGCCCCTTTAGGTAAACAGTCCATCCAGTCAGATCTAGATTTCCTCTCAAGGCACTGAGTCTCTCAGAGGCTATGCCTTGTTGAGCTCTGTTGCTGCCCGTACAGGATTGCCTAAGAACCCTCTGGTTACAGGGCCACCTTCCGTCTCCCTGTGCTTCTGAGGTCAGCATTTGGCTGGGGGCGGGGGTGGGGGATGGGCCTTTTCAGCAAATTCTAGGGGCCCAAGGCTGAAACTGTACACACCCACTGAACATGGAGTTAGAGACTGGAAGAGTTCTGTAGCTGGAAAGGTTGTGAAATCACATGTGTGCTACCGTGTAAGCAAGGTCACATGCCATCCTAACAGTGAGACTGCTCGCACACGTGTGGAAAACAGGAGACAGCCACACCAAATGTTCAGGTTAGTGGCCACTGGGAATGTGGAAGGGAGTTTTGTTTTTCTTTCTTTATTATTTATTTGTTTGTCTATTTAGAAACAGTCCCTTCATGTAGCCCAGGCTGCCACTGAATGGAGGAGCGGGGCTTACAGGTGTGTCCCACACCTGGCTTATTCCACGTTCTCTTTACAAACGGACAGGCCACAAGCTAACACTAAGAAATGGGCCTCTGAGATGAGATCATGGGGTCCAAGTCCAGCTGCCAAGGATCACTCCTCACCAGGGACCCTGGGCCTTCTACAGAATATACCACAGGTTGTTGCCTCATAACAGTTGTACGCATGTCAGGTGGTGCACACCTTTAATCCCAGCACTTGGGAGCAGAGGTGGGCAGATCTCTGTGAGTTCAAGGCTAGTCTGGTGTACAGAGTTCCAGAATAGCCAGGGTATTAGAGAAACCACAAAAAACTGTTTCAAAAAACAAAAAACTAAGGTTGTGTGCACACACCTGTAACTCCAGCTACTCAGGAGGCTAGAGCAGGAGGAGGCTGGGTCCCAGGAGCTTAAGGCCTGGCTGAGTGGGACGGTGAGACCCTATTTCCAAACAAAGGACAGGTAGAGTAGGCACAGTTGACGCAGAGCCCGCCGTGCGGCCGGCCACAGCTGCTCACCTTGATGAATCTCTGCTCTAGCACCTCATGCTCCCACTGCAGGTCCTTCAGCTCCTTCTCCGTGACCTTCAAACGTGCCTTCGTACACTGCAGAGAGATCGGGGGTAGGAGACAAAATACTTAGCATTCACAGACACTCACATACCACAGACTCCTGGAGACAGCAAGGCTAGGAAAAAAGTTACCAGGAACAACTGGCTGGAAGACTCTAGCAGCTGGGCCCCACCCAAGCTATGAGCGGAATGTGCGGAAAACTAGGGTCTAGTCTCCAGCAGCGCCCGCCGGCCTACAGCTCCGGAGGAGTCCAAGACAGAGAAGGCCCTACATCTCCACACCTCCCTCTCTTGCCCAAGGATGAGTCCCGCTCACACGGGCCTCAAGAGCCATCCCTCACATGCTTTCCCTGCTGGGCCCAGAGGAAGAAAAGAGCTCAGTAGGACACTCACGACCAGAATCTGCTTGTCCCTCTCGTGGTTCCCCAACCTCTTCTGCATCTCGTTCATCTCGTCCTTGGCTTTCTGCAGCGGGTCGGCCAGCCGCCTGTTCTGCAGAGACACCTCCGCCATCTCCCGCTCCATGTGTTCCTCCCTCTTTCGCATGTCCTCCATCTGCTCCTGTAAGTGTCATGAACAGGGCTTCATCTCAGGACACTCGTGTTCATCATTTGTATGTGACGTGTGGGAGTGCACGCCACAGCACACATGTAGAGGTCAGAGGACGTTTCCAGGAGCCGGTTCTCTCCTTCCACCACGGGGTCTAGGGCTCCAGCTCGGGTCCCCAGGCTACATGGCGGGCACTTCTACCCACTGAGCCATCTCGCTACTACTTTTTGGTTGGTTTTTTTGTTTGGTTTGGTTTTGGTTTTCTTGAGACAATGGCTCCCTCTCTAGCCTAGACTGGCTTTGAACTTGCTCTCCTCCTGCCTCTACCTCATAAGCACTGGGATTATAGGTTTGTGCTACCACATCCAGCTATGAATGCCCTCAATTAAAAACAGAACTGAGGCAGGCATGGTACCTCAGCCCTCAAGAGGCAGAGGGAGGCGGATCTCTGTGTGTTCGAGGTTAGCTTGGTCTACATCATGAGTTCTAGGACAACCAGGACTACCCAGTGAGGTGCTCTGTGTTAAAAACCCAAGCAGTCATGTGAATGCTGAGAACCATGTCTTATTTTATATGTAGGCAATATTTTTGCAGTCTTGATCTGCTCTGATTATATAAGAATATAACTTGCACGCAGACTGAGGGCTGCATCTGTTTAGACCAAGGGTGATTCTCTACTGTGGAAATCCTGCCAGTGTCAGTTTCATGTCCCAAGTTTCCGAGCAGTGACTTCTGGGAGAATCTCCTGACCCCATCCTGCCGGCACGTCATCACCACATCCTGTAAGCACAGTGCCGAGACTGTGGCCACACTTCAGTCAACACACTGCCTATCTCAGCCCTGCCTGATGTCAGAACACCTCTGAAGTGATCCCTTCCACTACAGCAGTCAGGGAACATCCGGGTGACTTCCTGTTAAACTGTGGGTAGCTTACATTACTTATGAATTATACCTGAGAGCAACAGAGGGACACAGCCCAATATGACTATAGTAAGGAGTGCTAGACCTGGTGGGATCAAAGGCAGGGTCTGCACCCCGCAGGCCCTGAGCATGTCTTCCAGAGGACCTCAGTACCTTGAGGGAATTGATTAGGGCCAGGTTGTTCAGAGTGATGTCATTGTAGTAGTTCTTGATATCTGTGAAGGCCTCCTCGTGGCGCTGCATCAGAGTATTGATCTGGCCGTTCTTCCTCTCCTCCACCTCGTGGATCTCAGTCTTTCTGCGCAGGTCAAGCTCATCTCTCAGCATCTTCATTTTCTTATCATACTTGGCCTCAATTTCTGAAAGGCAGCAGCACACACAGCAGCTTAGATCAACAGGTGACCTCGAGCCATAAGAAAAAAAACGGAACCTATGAGCACTGCCCAGGAACACCTATGGGGTCAGACAGGAGCTGCACCGGCAACTCTCCCGGTAGCCGGTGGGCTTTGGTGGAGCTTTCCTGCGAGTGACACATTCAGCACATGGGTCACGGTCACCTTTCCTCTGCCTGTAATAACCAGTGTCTGCAGCGGCTGTCCCACACTAATCCCAGGGCACATTACCCATGGCCTATGTGCCCTCAGTCACACACTAGAGGCCCCAGTCAGTAAACCAGTGAACTTGACAGTGAAGGCTTCTCAGTCCAGAGCTGAGGAGACTGAAGAAAGCACCACACACTGTTAACTGCGGCTCCCAAACCCACGCGGGAATGAGTTTTACTGTGACTCTGAATCAATCTACTGGCTTCTGAAATAATCTGTCTCTTTCTCCCTGCTGTCTGTCTGTCTGTGTTGTGTGTGTCTGTGTGTGTGTGTGTCTGTGTGTGTGTGTGTCTGTGTGTGTGTGTCTGTGTGTGTGTTGTCTGTGTGTGTCTGTGTGTGTGTGCGTGTGTGTCGTCTGTCTGTGTGTGTGTGTGTGTGTGTGCGGTGTGTGTGCATGTCGTCTGTGTGTGTGTGCATGTGTGTTGTCTGTGTGTGTGTGGCGTGTGTGTGTGCGTGTGTGCGTGTGTGTGTGTGGTGTGTGTGCGGCGTGTGTGTGCGCGCGTGCGTGTGTGTGCGCGTGTGCGCGTGTGCGTGTGCGTGTGTTGCGGTCGTCTGTGTGGTGTGTGTGTGTCTGTGTGTGTGTCTGTGTGTGTGTGTGTCGTCTGTGTGTGTGTGTGTCGTCTGTGTGTGTGTGCGCGTGTGTGTTCGTGTGCGGCAGCGCACACAAGCTGCTTTAATGCAGTGATGGGATGACTCCCTGACACCGTCCGACACCGTGTACGTCTGCGAAACTGACCTCGAACTTGCCTTTCAAAGTCATTCCGCATCTTGGTGATCTTCTCGGCTTGTTTCTGCACAAATGACAAGGGGTGTTACTCCACAGACAGACAGGCCCACTCTCCTTAGGCTGAGCCTACTCCTCTCCTGTGGAAAGTCCAGCTCAGAACCCCCTGTGCTGCTGCTGCATCCTGGACTCTCCTCACAGCTACATCGTAAAGGACGCCCAGAATAACGGGGGTCTCATAACCTCCACACATCGTACACAACATACTTCCCTCAGCAAAGCCACCTCTCAACACAAGAGCCAGCAGCAGACAAGGCACCGTTCACGGCTGGTTTCCTCATCCAACCTTCCCAACGCCAGAGAGCAGGAGCCACACCTCACGAGGCAGCAGGCTCCCTCCAGACGCCTTACAAAGCTCCTGCCAGCCTCTCACTGCTGTGTACAGCAGTGTTCAGAAATAATGATAACCATTATTGGTTTTTTTGTTTTGTTTTTTTTTTGAGACAGGGTTCCCCTGCATAAATTTATCTGTCCTGGAACTGATTCCACAGACTAGGTTAGCCTTGAACTTGAGAGATCTGTTTGCGACTGTCTTCCCAGCGCTGGGACACCACCACGTGCATCCTAGAGATTATTTTAATAAGCAATTCCATGTTAAAATTCCATGTAAAATTATTATTTTATTCTATGTGTGTATTACATCTGCATATACGTCTGTGTACAATCCACATGCCTGGTGCATACGGGAGCCAGAAAAGGGCATCAGATCCCTTCAAACTGGAGTTACAGACAGTTATACACCACCACATGGGTAACGGGAACTGAACCTGGGTCTTCTGTAAAAGCAGACAGTACTCCTGGGTACTGAGTTCATATGAGTCGTCTGATCACTGGACTCTCTCTCCAACTCAAATTTTTATATTATATGTGTTTCATATTTTGGGAGTTCTGCCGGCAGGTATGTCTGTACACTACATGCGTGTCTGGTGTTCACAGAGGCCAGAAAAAGCTGTTGGATTTTTCTGGAACTGGAATAATGAATGCTTGTGAGCATTGAACCCAGGTCCTCTAGAAGAGTAACCACTGATTTTATCTGCTGAGCCATCTCTCCTGCCTCTACGTACTACAAATTTGAATAAAGTTTTGCCAGTTTATTTGTTAAACCCCCCCCCCCCATTCCCCAAATCGTAAGTTCTAGTTGTTACAGAACCAGTTCAAGCTAGGTTCACTTCTCCACAGCCTCAGAGCACGGCCGTGCCCAGCAGGCGCACACGGCGGCCGTACGGCGCGTACGTACCAGGCGCAGATTCTTTACCACCACCTCGTTCGCCAGCTCCTGCTCCTTGAGCTCCACTTTCAGCACACGCATGTCCTTGCGCAGCGCGCCCTCCTGGGTGCGGTGCTCCTTCTGGGCCAGCTTCATGACCACAGTGCCCTCGGTCTTCACCTCGGCCAGGTTGTTCTGGTGCTCGTACAGCAGGTGCTTCACCGCTGTCCTCGGCTTGTGACACCTACGGAGCTGGGGGTGAAGGGGGGGTGGCGTTGCACACCTACGGAGCTGGGGAGGGGTGGCGTTGCACACCTACGGAGCGGGGGAGGGGTGGCGTTGCACACCTACGAAGCGGGGGAGGGGTGGCGTTGCACACCTACGGAGCGGGGGAGGGGTGGCGTTGCACACCTACGGAGCGGGGGGGAGGGGTGCCACACGCTCACCTGAAGCACCAGTGTGTGCCCAGCTCACAAGGAACTATGAGGCAGAACTGGACGCAGCCTGTTCCTACCCTGCCATGCATGTCACAGAGGCTTCACCTGATGCCCAGGACCTGTGGGACCTCTCCTACTACCAGAGGATGACACTGCTTCCCCTTGTCCAACCCTTGGGGACCGTGGAAGGTTCTAACAGAAGCACACTTCACACTGTGACAGGTCATCAGTGATAAAAAGATAAATGAAGAAAAATGAAGACTTTGTGTCTGTTTTGAGACAGGGTCTCCTGTCGTCCAAGCTGGTGTAAAATTATGTACATAACTAAAGCTAGCCTTGAACTCCAGATTCTCCTGCATCGCCGCCCAAGTGCTGGGGTAACAGGCGTGTGCCAATGCCCTGCTCTGTGTTTTAAACACTTTTGCCACTTTGGCTGAACTCACAGATGTCCTTGGCACACCTGCACCCAGACCCCATGACAATCCTCTTTCATTAGGGCGAGCGGCCCTCAGCAGAGCACGCTGCTTCAGGGGGGCACACGGGGAGCAGCACAGGACGCTGCGGATCCCCAGCTGGCCAACTTACTCAACAGAGTCGATGCTGGTGACCAAGGGGGTGACAAATGACACAGCCAAATCACCTTTGCAACCTTCCTTGGACTCTTAGAAAAATCGCCTCTGGTTCACGGCGCAGAGGAGTGTGTTCCCACAGGAGAGCAGGAACCACCCCACGCAGGCCCGTGTCTCCAGTGGGCACAGACCGACGCCACTCACCTTGATCTCCACCTGGTGCCTCTCCTCGGCCTCCTCCATCTCCCGGTCTTTGTTGCGCAGCTCGGCCTTCTTCTCCTCCAGCTGCCTCCGCGTGATCTCCCAGAAGGTGTGGATCTTGTCGCGCTCCAGCTGGAAGTAGTTGCGCTCCTCTCGCTCCCGGTCCAGCTCCTCCCGGATCGGGCGACATGTTCCTCCACCTGACCAGGCACAGGGCACCAGTGACGGATGCTGCAGGAGCCCACCCTCCGCCAGTGTGAACCAAGGGAAGCAGGGAAGGAGAGGGGAGGGGCCGCTGGACTAGAGTCACAACACAAGGCAGGGAGGCCCCGGGGACAGTAAACAGCAAACGTCTCTCAAATTCGACCAACAGTTATAAAACAATTATATCTGCCCAGCAACTACTGGATACTTTTAAAAACACAATGATCTATAACTATTTTAAACAGCACAATGGTTGAAAATTGGAACACGTTAACTCAACTGTAAGACTATAAAAATTACGCAGAAGCCCATAAATGTCTCCACAAAAATTACACAAAACTATCGGGCACTTTGCACTCCACAGACTCTGGTCCAGAGCCAATAATAAATCTGCAAATAGGTTAAAGGGAAAAGTAGGGCAGGTCTCCAGCTTTCCTGAGCGTGGCTTCCCTTGAGAGTTAGTTATCTTTAGGCTCAGCCACAGGACAGTTACTGGATGGTCTTTCTCAAGATAACTGGGCAGTGGTGGCGCACACCTTTAATCCCAGCATTCAGGAGGTGGAGGCAGGCAGATATGAGTTCAAGGCCAGCCTAGTCTACAAGGTGAGTTCCAGGACAGCCAGGGCTGTGCAGAGAAACCCTGTCAAAAGGAGAGGGGGAGGGAGAGAGGAGATTGATTCTACACAGGGAACCTTATTTCTCACTAGGCAGCCAAACAGCTCTGAAGGATGAAGGGTGCTGGCCAGGCGCCTGTGAAGGGCCACACACGCCAGACTCTGACTAGCGCTTCACACCGTGTCACACACGCTGATAGTCCTGACAAGTCTCTTCACATCGAGGGCCTTCAGTGTCACTCCAACAGTTACAACAGAAGTCCTGCTCTGTTTGGCTCATACGGTATCGGAGTTTGTCCTTAGGACTAAGACACTAAGGTTCAGTCTCCAAATGCGTGACATAAACGGGACAGACACAGCCTGTTGGGGGAGCCTGGAATTCACTCTATTCTCCGTCCCTCGCAGCCAAAACACAAACTGGACCCCAATGCATCTCTGCTTAAACTGCTAATGGCTTTCCTGTACATAAAATAAAGCAGCCAGCCTGGTCCACAGAGCGAGTTCCAGGATGGCCAGGCCTACACAGAGACACCCTGTCTCGGGGAGAGAGATGGATCGGTGGTTCAAAGCACTTGTTGCTCTTACAGGGGAACAAGATCCAGTTTCGAGGACCAATGGCGGCTAAGGCCCGTCAGCAAATCCAGCTCCAGAGGCTCTGAAGCCACCTTCTGGCCTCCTCAGGCACTGAACACACATGGTACACATGCAAACATACAGGCAAAACACACGCACACACATAAAAACAAATCTGTAAAAACATATATTTTGCACATATGTCTGTGCATTGTGTGTGTACTTGGAGCCTATGGATGTCAGAGGAGGACATCAGATCCTCTGGGACTAGGGTTAAAGATGGCTGTGAGTCACTGTGTGGGTGCTGGGAACCAAACCTGAGTCCTGCCCAGAGCAGCAATCCTCTTAATCCACACACCCACCCTCCAGCTCCTAAAAGCATATGTTACATCAAAATCAAGCTATGTAAAGTGGCATGTAAAGGCCAGTGCTACAGGCGATGAGAGAAATTACCCAGAATACAAAGATAAACTGAGGAAATGTATTAAAATGTGCCGCAAGAGAGCAGCAGGAGAGTTCCCCAGAGGCCTCTCGTGGCCGAGAGCAGGTGGGGTGCTTCATGGCAGTTGAGGGGGGTTATCTGGTCTCCGAAGCCATTTGTATGGGATCTTTATCTGGATCCATGGGGGTGAGGGGACAGCTCACTGTCTTGCACGTAGTAAATTTACAGCACAAATTGTTACGTGTCACCAGGAGCCAGGCACCAACTGGTCAGACCTGGGCATTAAAGTAGAGAGATTTTGCTTTTAGATTTTGGCCTTATGCCTTTGAAATCGCCAACACTCAGACCGCTGCCTAACTTCAGTTTCAGCTTACAGTCTTCTAACCCCCTTCACATGATCTTCAGCTACTACAACAGCGAGCGAGTCTTACTATCACAACTGCCCATGACTCTCCAGCCCCATGTCAAAACCTCCAAAGCCATTTGTCTTAGTGAGGGTTTTACTGCTGTGAGCAGACACCATGAGCAAGGCAACTCTTATAAAGACAAACATTTAACTGGGGCTGGCTTAGTTTTAGAGGTTCAGTCCGTCACCATCATGGTAGGAACATGGCAGCATACAGGCAGGCATGGTGCTGGAGGAGCCGAGAGTTCTACATCCTGATCCAAAGGAAGCCAGAAAGGAACTGACTCATCTGCTTTGAGGGGAGCTGGAGCAGAGGACCTCAAGGCCCACCCACAGTGACACACTCCTTGACAAGGCCACCTCTAATAGTGACACTCCAGGGCCAGCATATCCAACCACCACAGCAACTCATCAACCACAGATGGGGGAGGTACGCCATGCTGGCATGTGTTGTAGTTTTGGTCAGAGCCTTGTGAGTTCATAAGTATCAATTCTCTACCTTTACATCATGCCTTAAGTGGCCTTAGGATCATTGTATAAGGACATACCTACTTGAGTCAATTCTCAACACGAACCAACAATCATAAGACTTCACTCCAGAACCAGTGTGTGGGCTCAGTGCCGGTTTTTGGTTTTCTTTTTTTTTGGTTTTTCGAGACAGGGTTTCTCTGTGTAAGCCCTGCGTCTGACTCACTCTGAGACCAGGCTCCTAATTCAGAAACACTCCTCGTCCCAGTGTGGGATTAAAGGCGTGACCACCTGCTCTGGTGCGACACACGGTTTCTGTAGATAAATAATAGTATAAACGTGAATCAAAAACCTCCTCCCCAAGGCTTAAGCACAAGCGAGTAGACCGGCAGCTCAAAAAATAAAAAAAAAAAAAAAAAAAAAAAAAAACACAAAAAGACCCAAAGGGCTACTCCTTATCAGAAGCTTTGTCAAAAATAAAACAGCAAGGGGCCAGCACAATAGTTCAGCAGGTAAAGGGGTCGGCTGCCAAGCCTGAAAACCTGAGTTCAATCCCAGCCCCTACACAGTGGAAAGAAACAACTCACACAAGTTGTCCAAATATATATAAGTGAAAGACATAGCACTAATTTTAAAAATAGTGGATGATTAATCAGACTGAGACAATGCAATTTTAAGTAAATCGTGTTCCTTTTAAAACTTTCTGCCGGGCAGTGGTGGCACATTCCTTTAATCCTGGTCAGCCTGGTCTACAGAGTGAGTTCCAGGACAGCCAGGGCTGCACAGAGAAACCCTGTCTCAAAGAAAAAAAAAAAAACCTTTCCTTTTTTCTCCTCTTTTTTTGAAACAGCGCCTTTCTCTGTAGCTTTGGCTGACTTGGAACTCATGATGTAGACCAGGCTGGCCTTGCAATCACAGAGCTCTACCTGCCTCTGCCTCCCAAGGCGTGCACCACCACACTTGGCTAAAGGCTTCCCTCTAGATAGAATCTTCACTGGCAAACAAAGGAAGGCATGTATGTATTACCACATGCGTATCAGCTCTGTGAACACTGGGTATATAAAACTATAAGTGAAATAAAACGCAGAAAGTTTAAAAATAGCTATTATGTTCGAGGGGTGGGGAGCTGCCTTCCAAGTTCCTATTATAGAGTTTCCTCACATGGCTATACTGCATTTACAAATATGTCATGCCCTGTGAGGTGGCGGGAATTACAGACACAGGATAGGCACGTTATATGACGCAGAACAGTGATAAGAGTTTCACCAGCACATCTGCAGCAGCGGTGCCCACCCCACCCTGGGACCAGCCTCCACGGGCTGTGCTCACCTGCTCCTTGGTCATGTCCTCTGGTGCGACGCCATCAACAATTGGGTTCCCTTTGGCTTTCCCCTTCTTCCCTTTCTTTTTGGGTGCCTTTGTGTGAAGAATAGAGGACTGAGTAAGTACAGGTCAACTCTACCTCAGGGTGTCCCTCCTTGACTGACTGACTGCTCCACATGGTCAACTCTACCTCAGGGTGTCCCTCCTTGACTGACTGCTCCACATGGTCAACTCTACCTCAGGGTGTCCCTCCTTGACTGACTGACTGACTGTTCACATGGTCAACTTTACCTCAGGGTGTCCCTCCTTGACTGACTGACTGCTCCACATGGTCAACTCTACCTCAGAGTGTCCCTCCTTGACTGACTGACTGCTCACATGGTCAACTTTACCTCAGGGTGTCCCTCCTTGACTGACTGCTCACATGGTCAACTCTACCTCAGGGTGTCCCTCCTTGACTGACTGCTCCACATGGTCAACTCTACCTCAGGGTGTCCCTCCTTGACTGACTGACTGACTGCTCACATGGTCAACTTTACCTCAGGGTGTCCCTCCTTGACTGACTGACTGCTCCACATGGTCAACTCTACCTCAGGGTGTCCCTCCTTGACTGACTGACTGACTGCTCACATGGTCAACTTTACTTCAGGGTGTCCCTCCTTGACTGACTGCTCACATGGTCAACTTTACCTCAGGGTGTCCCTCCTTGACTGACTGACTGACTGCTCACATGGTCAACTTTACCTCAGGGTGTCCCTCCTTGACTGACTGCTCCACATGGTCAACTCTACCTCAGGGTGTCCTTCCTTGACTGACTGACTGACTGCTCACATGGTCAACTTTACCTCAGGGTGTCCTTCCTTGACTGACTGACTGCTCACATGGTCAACTTTACCTCAGGGTGTCCCTCCTTGACTGACTGACTGACTGTTCCACATGGTCAACTCTACCTCAGAGTGTCCCTCCTTGACTGACTGACTGACTGCTCACATGGTCAACTTTACCTCAGGGTGTCCCTCCTTGACTGACTGACTGACTGCTCACATGGTCAACTTTACCTCAGGGTGTCCCTCCTTGACTGACTGACTGACTGCTCACATGGGCATATGGAGAAAGAACACCTGTTTAGAATCTTGTCCTCTACTGTTCAAGTCACCTAGGGGGTATTACTATACTGACCCCTCGTTAACACCCAAGAGAGAAGGCGGGGAGAGAGAGAGAAGAGAGGAGAGAGGGGAAGAGAGAGAAGAAAGAGGAGAGAGAGAAGAAAGGGCGGAGAGAGAGGAGAGAGATCTCATTAACACATTTAGAGAAGCACAAATAGGGAAATCTTCCTCTTTTCAGAAGGGAAAGAGAAAGAAAACACTTCAAACCCATTCACTCCTGGATGTAGGACGAGGATTTCGTTAAGGTTAAAAAAAACTTTTTTGATGAAAAACTTATTTGGGGGAGGAGAGAGAGGGTGTTGAGAGAAGAAACATGGGGAAAGAAAGCTAAATTAAGAAACATTTGGGGAGGTAGTGTGGAAACCTACAAGAAAAACTTATCTGAGCTCAAGAAGGAATACACGCCCCCCTGAAGTAGGCTGGTAGGCTGGCGACCATGCTTCATAACCACCACAGAGATGGAGAACCTCGACGGTAGTGCCGAGAATCAGCCTTGTGGAGTGATCATAGCAGTGACCGAACCTGAGGCTTTCTGAATCGTGCCTGCCACATATGACCCCCCTTCAGGGAGCCGTGGTCAGGCGTGAGCACACGGCACACTTTTTTAGCAGCTTTGACAAAGCTATAAAGGCCTGGAGGGAAGATTCAATAGCAGTTCTTTTTTTTTTTTTTTTTTTTTTTTTAAGATTTATTTATTTTTTATTTATTTATATGAGTACACTGCAGCTGTCTTCAGTCACACCAGAAGAGGGCATCGGATCCCATTACAGATGGTTGTGAGCCGCCGTGTGGGTGCTGGGAATTGAATCTGGATCCTCGGGCAGAGCAGTCAGTGCTCTTAACCGCTGAGCCATCTCTCCAGCCCAACGGCAGTTCCTCTTGGCCATGTTGCCAGGCAGGAGCTCCCACAGGGGGATGCCAGCCCAACAGCTAATGACCATGCCCTGGCACGTCTGCCAAGAAACTGCGTTATTGACTGTTATTGACAACATCTATACCCCGGGGGCGGGGCATTTCGTGAGAAACTAAAGGAGGCAGGGAGCAGCTGCTGCCACGTTCTTCTCGTTCTTCTCGCTAGCCTGAGGTCACCCAAGGTGTGTAGCCCGGGTCACTCCATGACACTGGGCCCTCGGTGGGGAGGCCTCCACCCACGTGGTATGCGCTAGGCTTTCCTAGAGTGTCCCCTGGGCCGGAGTCTGCGCCCTGTGGACCCTTGAGTGTCCCCCACCCCGAGCCCAGATGAGGCGGTCCCAGGGATCCGATGGCCTCAGCTTCTGCCTTCTGGACACCCTGCACCCCAGCCTCTCGGTCTAGCCGGTTGGACGACCATCCCAGAGAACCGAGTACAGGCCCCGGCACCCTGGCCTCCCCAACCGGGACCCACGGAAGCGCCCAGGTCTCAATTCTAGGAATCCAAAAGCGCGGGCCGCCCGCCCAGGGCTCCCAGTCCCCGGGTCCTGCGCGACAGTCCCCCCAGCCTCTCTGTGCACCGGCTCGACTCACCATGGTGCCAGCAGTCCAGCAACAACACTACTCAGGGATGGACGCTGGTCAGAGGAGGTTGCGCGGTCTCCTGGCAACTCCGGCTAGATCCCCGCGCTGGTTCTCAAATCCTCGCGAGACTATCCTCCACGGCTCCTCCCCCGTCCCCACCCCACCCCACCCCCCGCCCTAAGGGACCTGGGCAACCGGGAGTGCGTCCCTAACAACGCGCCCGCAGAGCTAGTGCTGTCCTCAGTGTATTGCTGCTGGTCTCTCTCCCACTACAACCTGGGCAACAGAAGAGGCGACCGTGGTTCCTCGGGTTCTCCAGAGTCTACGTGGCGGGCGCTCAGGGACGAATGGATGAAGAGAACGTCTGGATGGTTAATCTGCCTGCCACCCAAGCTCAGTTCCCAAATCGGATTCAGATGGGAGCTAAGAGCCCGCTCCTGCGGCTCATCCACGCTGCTCCTGCTTGTGAAAAATTCCTTCCACGTGCTCCCCTGATGAGACTGACCGTGCAAAGCTGGGCTTGTAGAAACTCCGGGAAAGAAAAAGGCTGAGGGTGTTAGCTTATGCCTGCCATCACCGGGGAAGCTGAGAGAAAGACTGCATGCTTTGGAAGCTAGCCCGGGGCTACATAGTGAATTCTACTTCAGCCAGAGCTATATACCAAAGACCCAGTCTCAAAAAAGAAACAAAACAAAATAACAACAAAGTAGCCTAGCAGGACTGGGGGCTGAGGCTGTAGGCGTTCAGAGTATTTCCGCAGACATGCTCAACGTCCTATTAGTCTTCAGAAACAGAAGGAGCAGCAGGTCATGCTTCCCTGCCTGCTTTGGGGATGACGATTCCACAACCCATAGGTAGACGTACACACTGCCATCCGGATGAGCAGGAGAGCAAGGCTTGCTCAGTAGTGGGGAATCTGAGACTCCTAGCAATGAGATCCCCCTGTTTGCTTACCCAACCCCCCTCCCAGCCCCCACATACAGATCCTTGAAGAAGAATGCCCAGCTGGAAGAACAGCACTGAATCCTTGTGAGCCTTCTAACAGCGGCTTATTTGTAGTAAACCTTAACAAAGGTCCAACATGGCCGCCACTCTGCTTGCTGTTAGTAAACTTTAAGGTGAGCATAGAAGGGTAAGGGGTTAGGAGTCTCCAGAGGAGACGTGACAGGAAACCGTGCAGAAACACAGTAGAGTAAGTAATTATTCAGGGCATATTCACAGCATGCTGGGTGCTTCATGTTGATTTGCCTATTGCTTCATTAATCTACTGGGGAATCCTGTATTTAAATAAATGTAACAACTCCTTTCAGCTGGGTGGTGCTGGCACACGCATTTAATCAGCACTCTGGAGACAGAGGCAGGTGGATTTCTGAGTTTGAGTCCAGCCTGGTCTACAGGGTGAGTTCCAGGACAGCCAGGGCTGGATACACAGAAGAAACCCTATCTCAAGAAATCAAAAAAAAAAAAAAAAAAAAAAAAAAAACCAACCAAAATACAACCTTATTTAGCAAAAAGGGCAAGACTCGGGTAGGACAGATAGGGTTTTTTGTTTGGCCCAGATCAACAGAACAACTTGATTTTCCAATATGGGATTACAGAGATGAACAGCTCGAGGAGCATGGGCTGGAGGCTCCCTAGGCTCCTGAAAGACCCACCATGATCTGGGCTTTTCCTGCAGAATTAAAGTTACGATATTCAGAAAAGAGCCTTCTCTTGACAGCCACAGCTTAAGAAAGTCTTGTTAGCATCAGCATCCTGCAGAAGCCCAGAGCAAACACCAATGCCCACAAACCAACTGGCCAGCTAAGGTTTGGCTTCTCTTAAAGCCGCTTGGTTGTCTACGTAAACTACCCCCAGTCCACTGCATCAGGATGCTGAAGGAATCTGGTGTAGCAACACTTACGGAAGTAAATACTGAAATATTCGAAAATGAGATCAACGACTCATTTGAAAATGCTTCAGAACAACTTAGTGTAGAGGAAATTGGCCGAACAGAGACCGCTGTAACATGGTGACTTGTTGGGGTGCGGGCTATAGGTGGTCATAACGTGCCAGTCTCTCCATTGTGTGTTTGAGAAGGTCCATGATGGACATGCAAAGATAAAACAGACACTGGTCTCCAAAGTTACCAGGTATCGGTAACCACCTTGAAAATCTTTTTTTTTTTTTTTTCTTTTTTGGTTTTTCAAGACATGGTTTCTCTGTATTAGACCTGGCTATCCTGGAACTTACTCTGTAGACCAGGCTGGCCTCGAACTTAGAAATCCGCCTGCCTCTGCCTCCCAAGTGCTGGGATTAAAGGCGTGCATGCGCCACCACCGTCCGGCCTTGGATTTCTTTTCTAATGACCTAGCCTTGGAAGTCACATGGCCTCACACCTACCACAGGCTACTGGCCCGTGCAGTCACAGGCTCCGACAATACTGCAGCAAAAGGGTCCTGATGGTGGAAGAAATGCTTCCAGCGTTTTCGGCTTGTTTGTTGAGGCAGGGTCCGTGTAGCCAAGGCTAACCTCAAAGCCGGACCATCAAATAGTAGACGATCTTGAACACTTGATCCTCCTGCCTCCGCCTGTGCAGAGTTGGGATGACAGGTGTGGAGCACCATGATTGGCTCCGTGACATTTTAACTGCCATAGTCATTTTGGAAAACACAGCCTGCTGCTGTCTCAGGTACCCAATAGTGGCCTATGCCCAGCCCACATCTCCACTTGCCAGGGTGGTCTGTGTTCACCCAAGCTAACCTTTATGCCCTAGTTTTGTCCCAGGGAGAAAAGGAATGACCAAGGAATGAGCACTGACTCAGCCAGGCCTGGTGGGGTTTCAGAGGGCTTTAACCAGCAGGTAGTTATGTTCCCTTGTTTTGTAAACTAAAGAAAAGGAGAACTATTTAACTTTCTAAAATTGGCCTTCAAGCTTAAAGGCTACCTTATGTCCACTAGAGCTGGGCCGAAAGCCAGAGCTTCCACTCAGACCCTACTTGAGTGAATGAAGCTTTTTGGCTACTGTCCTAGCCGTTCATTCTGCCCAAGGCAGAACTTACTCCATCCGCTCAAACTCCCCTCAGCCTTTTCAGCTATGAATAACTGATCCTCTCTGATAATTTGCTTTCTTTTTGTTGGTTTTTTGTTTGTTTGTTTTTGAGACAAGGTTTCTCTGTGTAGTCGTGGCTGTTCTGGAACTCACTGCATAGACCAGGCTGGCCTCAAACGCAGAAATCCGCCTGCCTCGGCCTCCCAAGTGCTGGGATTAAAGGCATGCACCACCACTGCCTGGCCACTTTCTTCCTTTCTTCCTTTCTTCCTTTCTTCCTTTCTCCTTTCTTCCTTTCTTCCTTCCTTCTTTCTTTCTTTCTTTCTTTCTTTCTTTCTTTCTTTCTTTCTTTCTTTCTTTCTTTCTTTCTTTCTTCTTTGTAAAAGGATTTTAGATTGGGCCTTCTGACTTCTAGCCCTGCATATGAACCTGGAGAAAATCTCTTACTGTCTGTCTCTGGCCCCGGCATCTTCTTTAGATCTCTGGAACGAGTAAAAAGATACTGTGTGTCTTAGGGTTACTATTTCTGTGATGAAGCACCAGGACCAAAACAAGTTGGGGAGGAATACTAAGTTTACACGTCTGTGGGAAAAACCTGGGGGGCCGCAGCAGCGGCCCCTGGGACCACGAGGCAGCGTGGCTTCCAGACAGGCTTCCAGGCAGCCTGTCTCACATTCTGGAGGAAGGTCCCGGGTTACAGGGGCTGGAGGCTTTGGCGGCGGCAGGCCCAGCAGGCCCCAATGATACGAGGAAGTCCTTGATTCCAAAAGGCTTTATTGTCATGGCAGATGGTGGATGGATCTGGATGTACCCCCCCAAACTCAGGGCAGACCTGAGTTAAGTAGGGAGGGAGAAAGGGGGAGGTTCTGGGGAGGAATGGTTAATTGGCTCCGCCCTCTGACCTTCATTAGTATGTAAATCTCTAGGGCCTGAGGCCTGTAGTTACACCCTCTACCTGTGCACTTTGGGAGGGGCTGTAATGGCCTACGTGACTGAACAATGTAGGTCCATGGAAACTGGACTGCTTTTCAGGACCCTGAGTTCTGGGGGCGTGGCCGAACTCCTGCCGTTTCTCCCTTGGAGTCTCGGGGTTCTAGGCCCATGCCCAGCCAAGAACCAGGATACCCTTACGCAGTCCCACACACGTCCACACCACTGTTCATCATCAAAAGAAGTCAGAACGGGGACACAAAACAGGGCAGGAGCCTGGAGGCATGAACTGATGCAGAGGCCATGGAGGAAGGCTACTTACTGGCTTCCTCCTCATGATTTGCTCAAGCTGCTTTCAAAGAGTGCCTACCTCTGCCTCTGGCATACTGGGATTATTAAAGGCCTGTCGCACCAAGGCCTGGCCTTAGCCTGCTTTCTTATAGATATCCCAGGATCACCAGCTCAGGAATAGTTCCACCCACAGTAGCCTGGCCCTCCCACATCAATAATTAAGAAAATGCCTTACAGCTGGACCTTATTGAAGCATTTTCTTAATCGGGATTCCCGCCTCTCAGATGACTTCAGCTGTATTAAGTTGAAATAAAACTACCTGGCACACTGTGCAATGCAAGCAGGTCTGGTGCAGGATTGGCGTTTTAGAAATGGGACTCCAATCGTGGGTTATCAATACATCCAAGGCCACCTTTTACGAGGTCACCCCTACCCTGCCCAATATGAATTCAATAGCATTAATCGGACCCATAATTCCAGGCTTATCGGTTGAGGGTCCTGGTGCTGCTTTGGCCCTTCTTGTGGCACCTCCTCTCCTAATTCTTCTGCCAGGCTACTCACGTAGTTGGCGCCCCACAAAAGCCTGGCGTTGTAAGGATGGATGGACCGAAGCCAGCTCAGCTCAGTGCGCAGAAGCCCTGGACCAGGGAAGCAAGCTGAAGCCTGAGGTCCGCCAGGGGCTAGGTCCCTGCAGAAGGATGGGGGTGTGGGGGTGGGGGTTGTTGTTGGTCGGGTCGGCAGGGGGCGCGCGAGGAGCAGGGCGGGGCTGCACCTGTGCTGCTGGCTGCTGGAGATGGGGAGGGGAGCGGCGCCAGAAGCAGCTGCGCGCCCCGCCCCGCGGGCTCCTCCCCGCCGCCGCGGCCCCTTAGCTGCTGCCCCGATGCGCTGTGCCCGAAGCCGGGACCCAGTAGTCACCAGAGCAGTTGGGGCACCGGGGCTGTCGCCGCCGCTGCCCACACCCCTCGCGGACCCCATTGGCCGCATGGAGTCTCCCGAGGGCGCAGGTCCGGGAGGTGAGTCCGATCCTGGTCCCCAGAACCCAGCACACAAACCGCAGCCCCTCCCTCTGCCCACTGGCCGGCTGCTCCCGGGGCCTGGAGACCCGCTGATGCCTTCTGAGCCCGCCCGTCCGACTCAGAGCTAGGGGCGGAGGAGGGGGCCGGGCCAGCTCCTTGGAAACGTGCGGGTACCCGGCTCGGCAAACACAGACTGCGTCTCTTTCCCAGCTTTGCGAGCTCAGGGCTCAGGAAGCCTTTGGGACTGCCCTCCAAGGCGGTGACCAGGGGTTGCGTCCTGAGCCCCCTGTCAGCTGAGGCTGGGAGTGGGGGAGGGGCGTGCAGGGACCCGAGTTAGGGGGTCTGGAGAGGCGATTCCTAGGGGCGATGCTACCCGTTTGTTCTCGCATAGGCTTTGTTCGCCCCAGCGGCGATACCAGGAGGAATGACAAGAGGCGGAAGGGGGTCTGAGGCTCCCGGCTGAGCTGGGGTTCTGGTGAGGTCATGGCGCATGCACCCGAGCTCCTGGTGCTGCAGGGCAGCGGCGTCCGAGCTGCCCAGCTGCCATATACTTGGAAGGGAAGGTGTCAATGGTGTGCTTCCTCCTCAGCCTCTCCCAGCAGCTGAAGACCCTTGAGGTTAAGATCTTACCGCCCTCCTTGGAGTGTGCCCACAGGCGGATGGCTAATAATAGAGGGAAAACTCTTTAAAAAAAAATCACCCACCTCGCGTCTCCGCTTTCCAGAAAGCTTTTCAGGGATCCATCGCTGTGGGAACTTGGATGTAATCTGAACAATCCTTCACTTGCTTAGCCATGCCCAACACCTCTAGGATTTCCTGAAGATCCCATCCCAAGGAGCCACCAAGTGTCTAAGGATTTGGCCAGCTTGCCATTCTGCCTGCAGCCCCAGCCACACGATGGTTTCTTAAGTCCAAAGGGTTGCTGTCCCCCGGGAGCTGTCCCCAAGCCAGTGTCTGCGGGTGGGGAGCAGTGTCCTGCTTGAAAACCCTTATCCTCCTAAGCGCCAGACACTTTCCAGCCAGTGGGATTGGTTGCGCTTTGTTTTGTTTTTATGGGAGATCAGTGCTCTTCATTGACAGTCCGAGAACCCTGGGTCGTCCCAGCCCCAGCTTTGTGAGTACCGGAAGGTAGATGTTTTACAGAACAAGGACTTGCTTGTAGAGCTCGCGGTGATTTTTTGAGTTGTGCCCCTGAGCCTCCCTTAGCATGGCTGTCAGTACAGGCAGCCCCTTGTATAGGGCAGAGGTTTTTCTTTCTTTCTCTGGGGAAAGGAAGAACATGCCCACAAGCTTAAACAGAGATGGAGTGAGCTGTTTCTGATGTATAAATTACTGACGGGGGTGGGGTGGGGTGGGTGGGTGTGGGGTTCAGACACCTGATTCAGTGAGCAAATCCCAAGTACCTATCATGTGCAGGTAGTGTGCCTGCATGTTGGGAGGCAAAACCAAGAGAGATTCTCTCTCTCTCTTGGTTTTCTTGTCTGCATCCTGAGCTAGTGAGCTGTGCTTGGTGGGACTTCATAAGGGTGACTGTACCGGTAACTTTGTTTTGGAGCATGTGAGACACACACAAAAGCAGAGCCCAGGGTGATGGAGTTCTGTATACCACCCCCCCACAGGCCCATAGCGGGGCTAGCTCATACAGACCTTGTCAACCTCTCTCTAGTATTCTGCATTAAATCTAGACCTGTTATTTACCAGTAGCCACTGAAGAAACTATCTCCCAAAAGTAAAACCTTTATTATCATTAAGCCAGGGTCTGTGTAGCCCAGGCTTACCTCCACCTCCTGAATTTTGGGTCTAAGGGTGTGTGCCATCATGCCAAGTCTAATATACAATTTTTGAACCTGAATAATTTAGGGGGTGGGAAAGGTGTCATTATGTAGCCCTGGCTGGCCTGGAGTTCAGAGGTCTGTCTGCCTCTACCTCTTGAGTGCTGGGATTGAAGGCATGCCCCTCCATTCCCTGGGTAATTTCTTCAAAGTGTGCAGATCATGGAACTGAGGCGCGTGCATGAAACTGTAAAAGCTGCCCTCCTTGAGAAGCCCACCCGATGCTGTTGGGCACCAAGTCTTTACCCCTTCCTCGTCTCTAAGGGGGGAGGGTGTCCCCAGAGTCTAGAGAAACAGGAGGCTGTGGTCCTGCACTGAGAGTAGACACGGGGTCTCAGCTTCCTTAAAAGACTGCACTGATAGTCTAGATTCAGGGGGTGGAGGGGAGATGCTGGAGAAATGGGCTCAGGTGACCCTTACCTCTGGGACCATCCCTCCCCGCTGGTGGCTATTTTGTTTACATATTCATGTCGTTAATTGTTCACTTGTTCAGTGGTGTAAAAAGTGGCCAGGCCTTGGGAGCACAGCAAGAAACATGAGATTGAGGCCTAGTTTCCAAGTCACAAAGGTGCTAGAACTAGGGCAACAGCAGAGCCTGTGTGAGGAGTCAGTCTGTAGGAAGCCTGGAGGGCAGGAAAGTCAGCACTCCCGGTCGGTCTCCATCCACAGGCTAGGGCGGCAACAGCAGCAGCCCCAACAGAGGCTGTACGGCATCTGAGCCAGGGATCACTCCCAGGGCATCAGACACCACTTCCCTCCACCGTGTCCAGGGTGACTCCAGATCTGAGCCCCTTCAGCTCGGTCTGCCTGTTTGGCTGTGCCCTAGCCCGCCTACCATGGCGCTTCTGCTTAACTGGGATGGGCAGCAGATCTTGCTGGAGAACTTGTTCCTTCTTCCTACAGTAGCTTGCCAAGAAGACAAACTGATCTGGATGAATCTTAGCATGGCCACTTATTAACTGTGGAGCCTTGGGGTCATCCACTCATCCACTCACACACACACACACACACACACACACAGAGGGGGGTCATTCATAGACATACACAGTGTGGGGGCAGGATAGGGGGATATGGATGGGGGTCAGAGGCTTCCACTGTCTTGACAGATTTTAACTTCTGGCTTCAAACCTCATGATCCGACCACCACCACTTCCCAGCTGCTGGGATTGTGTGACCATTGTACCAGCCTCAAGGGTGGTCTGCTTACTCGTTTGTACAGAGTCTCACCAAGCCCTGACTGCACATCCCTAGTTTGGGATGACGGGCATGTACCTCAAGAATGTTCTTGACAGTGACAATTCTGTCTTCATTCTCCTCCCCGACACACTTGGTTAAGGACAAAGCACCAGGATTTACAGAATAAAGACGGGACCAAGGCCAGAGTGAGATGGAAAAGAACCAACACTAGGACATAAGAATGCTTTAAAAACTAAAGATAACACTTGCCGAGTGTGCGTGACGCTCTTGGATGTTCCTGGTTTGATCCCCAGCACCCCACACAGAGGTACCACATCTCATTGGCTGCAAAGCCTCATGGACAAAATACGGAAAGATGTAATAAGGCCACGATTGTCTTGTCCCAGGGGCTGAAGAGTATGTAACCTCAGGATCTCTAGTAAAGGGTGCAAGATAGGGGCCATACCTGCTACTTAGCTAAGGTCCTAGATGGGGTCCCCACCTCAGCACAAGAGACCCCAGAAAATGGAGGAAAGTGGGAACAGTCCCAGCATTTCTTCCCTTCCACCTGGACTATCCTAACGGCTCACCCTCATGCAGATGGACACTTAGTAGAAGCTGGAGTTCAGAAAAGGTCCACTAGTCCTGCACACAACTCTAGTGTGGCCTGCTACCCATCCCCCTCTCCTGAGCTCCTGGTCCCACCTGAGAGCCACACTCCCCCTCGGCCCTTTGCATCCGACAGGGAAGGCTGAAGTGTTCATGGATGCTCCGGCCCCACATCTGCTGCCAACACATGTCATTAGGGAAGGCAGTCTAGCCTGACACGCAGCTGTCGACGTCCGGAGCCTGGGCTGTGGCCGCCTCGGCTCAGACCTTGCTCGCAGCAGCTGCTGCTCTTAGTGTGTTCCGTGCTCATCACCCAGGGCTGCCAAAAATAATCCACGGGACACGTGTGCATCCCAGCACAGACGCACGGGTCACACGGGGCTGTCATCCACCCGGGTCCACACTGAGTGACTGCAGGTGGGGGCAGACACACCATGAAGGACCTAGAAACCAGAGAGGAAGTTGGAGAGTCTGGGAAGAGCTCACTGGAAAAAGGGCAGGGAGGCAGGAATGTGGTACGCTCTCCTCTGGGAAGATGCTAAGCCAGGGGACAGGCACAGCGGGGCACACCTGACTAGCTATTGGGATCTCTGGTGGGCTGTGGGGAATGGCAAGGAGGATGCCGAAGGAGGGGAGATGACGGGTACCTGCTAAGAGCTCTAAACTACCCCATGGGAGAAGCTGCCAGGATCGTGTATGGAGATACACGAGTCCAGCACCGCACTGGGTGATGGCTGCTGGCACTGGAAAGAAAGCCCTAGTGCTAGTGTGGGACTGAGCACAGTCTTCAGCCCTGCAGATCCCCGAGGGGCTCCTGCTCTCCAACAGAAAGCTGTTAAGTAAGAAAAACAAGCCACAGTGGTGGGGTTGGGGCGGACAGCAAGGATGCTGCTGCTCACTTCACTTCATTTGAACTCAAACGCTACACAGGGTTTTCCTACGTCAGTTGGTGCCCAGAAGGAGGGCGGGAACCCACGAGTGACTAATAAACATACAGTAACTAGACAAGCTGCAGAACGGGGACAGCGGAGCCTGACGCTGGCAAACCAGACTCAGAGACACCCTGAGCTGCAGTGCTGAGTGGCCTGTCTGTCTGTCCCTCTGTCCACTGGCAGATACCTTTGCCCAGTCACCTAGGGAGGGACAGCCTAAAAGGAAGCAGCAGCACCTCTGCTTCCTTATGGTCATGAAACAGAACCCCTCGCCATGGCCAGGACCTCCTGTTCCTCCCTACTTGTCACAGAGCCCCATCCTGGAGGGACGTGGGTCCCGTGAGTGTGGAGGTGACACTGTATCTTGGTTACAGAGATCGTTAAGGAAGTCAAGGTACCACAGGCTGCCCTGAGTGTTCCAGCTCATGAGACAGGGGACACTTGCCATACACCTGTGGCAGAGGAGGAGGTTGGCATCCCAATACCAGCACCAGGTTCCTGCAGGTCACAGAGAGGAGACGTAAGTACCACTGGCCATCCATCCCAGCAGCCTGAGTGTGAAAGGCAGCAACACTGCCCAGTGAAGGGCAACTGTGTGTGCAGTTGTCCTATCTGCAGAATGGAGGAGTTGAGAAGCTCTTGGGTCTGGAGTGTGCAGAGCCATCGGGGCTCTGGGTTTGCCTGGTCTTGTCTAGTACTGGCTTTGCAGAAAGTGCCAGTTCCGGGAATGGCTGAATGTGGGTAAACTGCTTGCTCTGCCAGCTTAAGACTTTAGTTCAGATCCCCAGCTCTCCTGTAAGATAAACCAGGCATGGCGGTACATGCTTATAACCCCAACACTGAGGAGACAAAAATGAAAGTCCTTGGGACTTCCTGACCAGCCAGTCTTAAATATGTGAGTCAGGTTAAATACGTGAGTCCCCATCTCAAAGGGTAAAGCAGAGAACTGTGTTAAGACCCCTGTTGGCCTCTGGCCTGCATGCATGCACATATTTATGAAAGTACACACGTATACCCAAAGTGCCAGGTCACCGGGGGGCCTGTAGAAAGAGGCCCCTAAGGCTCTTGGTAGCTTCAAGTGGGACTGAGAGGTGCCTGTCTCCTGTAACCTCAGAGCCTCTGAGCAGTGTCTCCTCCTGGAGGTCCACTTCGATCTCCTGGACCTCACCGAGCTGACTGACATGTCTGACCAGGAGTTGGCTGAGGTCTTTGCGGACTCCGACGACGAAAACCTTGCCACTGAGCCCCCAGCAGGTGAGGCTGCACGCTGGCCTGAGGGAAAGAAGACTTAAAGGGGACACTCTGGAGAAGTCATGGGCCCCTGGTTCCCTCAGATCTCTACTTAGAAAGACACCTTCTTTACCCAACTGTGTATAGTACTTGTCCTTGCTTATATTTTGCGCTGCTGTTTCCCACCGACAAAGGAACTTCCCTCCTATACCCTCTCCTTGACACGAACCACAGGAAGCCGACTATTGTCCCTTGAAAATGTAACTTACTAAATGTGGATTTTAAGTTAAGCTAAGCACAAGGTGGGGGGCAGTCACCAACCTGGGCAAGCAGAAGCAGAAGCAGGCAGGTCTCCACGTTTAAGGCCAGCCTGGTCTATAGAGTGAGCTCCAGGACAGCCAGGGCTACACGGAGAAACTCTGTCTCAAACAAAGACATGATCTCATTGCACATCTTTGATCCCAGCACTTGGGAGGCAGACATAGAATTCTGAGTTCGAGGTCCAGCCTGGTCTACAGAGTAAGTTTCAGGCCAGCCAAGGCTACATAGTGAAATCCTGTTTTATTCTTTTAATCTATTTATTTTATGTTTATGAGTGCTCTATCTGCATGTACACCTGCATGCCAAAGAGGGCATCAGATCCCGTTACAGATGGTTGTGACCACCATGTGGTTGCTGGGAATTGAACTCGGGACCTCTGGAAGAGCAGTCAGTGCTTTTAACCACTGAGCCATCTTTCCAGCCCGAAATCCTGTTTTTGTTTTTGTTTTAAAAAACTTAAAAAAAATAAGAGTCTCACTATGTAGCCCCTGGCTGACTTCTCTTTGTAGACCAAAGTGGCCTCAAACTTAGAGATCCAACTGCCTCTACCTCCCAAGTGCTAGGATTAAAGTCACCACCACACCTGGCCTTCCAACATTTTAAAAAGCCATCAGTGTGACCTCCAGATATCCACTTTGTGCTATGGGGCGGGAAAAGCAAAGGAGCTGAGGCCCTCCCCCACCAGCCACAGCTCCCCCCCAAGTCAAGAGCCCCACCCCCACCAGCCAACCCCCCCCAAGAGTCCACCCCACCAGCTACAGCTCCCCCCCAAGTCAAGAGCCCCACCCCCACCAGCCACAGCTCCCCCCCAAGAGTCCCACCCCTACCAGCTACAGCTCCCCCCCAAGTCAAGAGCCCCACCCCCACCAGCCACAGCTCCCCCCATCTCAAGTCAAGACAGGCACACATGACCTGGATTAAAGTCTATGCTGTATGCCAAGGGCCAGATGAAAGTAAGTCACCATTCTTTTACCTTCTGAGACATGGTCTTACCATGTAGTTGGGCTGGCCTGGGACTTGCTTTGTAGACCAGGTTGGCCTTGAACTCAGATCTGCCTGCCTCTGCCTCCCAATTGCTAGGATATCAGCATGCTTATTAAAGGTACTACCAGCCCCAGTGAGGACTCTGCCAGCAGACCAGTTGCTCGCGTGCTTCTGGAGGTGGTGGAGTGGCCTACATATATCCAGGGAGCTGCGGGCTCTAGATAGGACAGCAGCATGAAGGTGGGCCCTGGCTCCATCTCATGGGTTCCAGTCCCAGCTCTCCTGCAGAATGGAGACCTAACCTTATCCGGTGGCACCCCTTCTTAGCTCTGCCTTCCCCTCAAGCCTGCATGTGTATGCTGAGCCAGCAAATGACCCGTGACATCTGTGGCTAGGCAGGCAGAGTGCAGAGCTCAACTCCAGCCCAACTGTGTCCCTAGCTCCATACAGCCTGAACCCTGGACAGGAGCTGAGGTTTTATGATAAGGCAGACACTGTCCGGCTTACAGGGCTGCAAGATTATACTAAACTACTTAGGAAGTTAGGGATTTGCATGGCCTATCCAATTAGGAGGATAGAGCAGACAGTTCTCAAGACTTGAGTCATGCATAGTGGTACATGACATTAATCCCAGCACTTGGGAGGCAGAGGCAGGCGGATTTCTGAGTTCAAGGCCAGCCTGGTCTACAGAGTGAGTTCCAGGACAGCCAGGGCTATACAGAGAAACCCTGTCTCAAAAAAAAAAAAAAAGAAAGAAAGAAAAGTCCCTGCCCATCCTATAAACTCCTCAGTGCGGTGGCAGACACTAAGAGGCCCATGTGCATTCAGAAACCACGTAGCTGAGACTGGCAGAGCCACAATGTGGAGACTCAACCCCCCATCTTACTGAATTCTAGACTGTACCTTTCTGTGTTCTCACCAGGTCTGCACCCACTATCTCGGGCCAGCTGCCTACGCTCACCGTCCTGGACAAAAACAAGGGCGGAGCAGAACCGTGAGAAACAGCCCCTGCCGACCCAGAGCGGCAAGGGACAGTTGTGGACACATTCCTCACTGTGGAGGAATCCAAGGACGATTAACCTGTCTCCTCTTCTGGAGTTGCTGAAGGGCTGGGTCAGACCACCATAATGGCATCGTGGGACAGTACTGGCACAAGAGACACTCTGCCAACTCCAAGACTCCAGCTATCACCCCTGACAACGTGTCAAAGTCCGGGTGCCAGGCCTCTGGACGATCTAGCACAAGCATAGCCCAGTGGCCTTCGGTCCAGCTGGTTCCTGGACCCTGAATCAGGGACGACATTGAATGAGTCTCTGTCTTGGGATGAGACAAGGAATGGGCAGCGGTGGCTTGGGTCTTGTCAGAACTTGTCTCTAGGACAAGACTTTGTCTCTTGTGAGAGTCTCAGTAAGGGATCCAATCCCGAGGCTGCCCAGGAACCTGTGGGGTTATCTCCAAGCTTGAAAGCCCAAAGTAGATTTGTGGTAGGTCAAGGGCTGGCTCTGCTGTTTAGCCAAGTGGCAGTGGTGGGTGTTACTTTCCTAAGATTTCCACCTTGACTTAAACTTTACACCCTTCCTCTGCCTTAGGCAGGTATTACTGTGTCCAGTCTCTGCCCCAGGCCCGCTCTGCTGGTTCTGTGGCTGTGACAGTTCAAAGGCTGAGAAACTGCCCCATGTCTTCCTTAGTCCAGAACATCCAACCTCAGTGACAACTCCCAGATTGCTCGGGAGGACACAGTACCGTCTCCCCAGTCCTGGGTCTGTCAGAGGGGCGCTGTGTCTATCCTCCACACCCCACTGCCTAGCCTGACCACCCACACAGCCTGTCAAATGTTTGGTTGGGAGGCCCCGACAGTGTGGATCTGTCTCAGGAGCAGCTCGGGGGCGGCAGGAACAACCTAGCCACCCACTGTGCTGTGAGATGCTGGGCACTCAGTTTAGACTGTCAACACTCCTTTCATGTGCACAAAGACAAAACACCCTGGCTGCTCTGACCAAGAATCAAAGACTGGTTTTGAGATAAAGGTTTACTTGCTTTTGTCCCCAGGCTGACCTGCCCACTGCCCACCATCTTCTGAGGAAGACAGAGCTTTTGATTTTCATTTGCAGTGAATGTTACGAGGGAGAAAATGCCCTGGGCTTCTGCTGGGGGCAGGAGAGGCATCCGGGAGGGCCCTGCCTCAGAGCCATCCTGCCTCTGCACGGCTGACCCCTAAATGTAGGTTATTTCTGCCTGTCTCCTGAAATGAAAACCAACCCTAGTTTCCAAAGGATACAACCCAGCAGCTGCCTTTTCATCTCCAGGTAGCAGTGTAGCCTTGGCCCCACTCCACCCACACTTCCTGCTGCAGCTCCCAAGGGGCACAGTGACAGAGTGGGAGTAAAGATGATGGTGAGATCATCTTTGGACCTCTGGTCCTCTTAGATGGCATCAAAGTGACATGGGCTCTGCTGTGCTGTTCCAGGCTGTGCTTATTTGAGTTGCATTTTAGGGACAAGTGCCCCAGATTTCTAGCCCCTAAGTTAATACAACAAAAGGAATCACTAGGAAAAAAATCCTGCCAACTCTTCCAGTCAACAAAGGTGGTCTGAGGTGAAGGAACACTCTGCTCAGAAGCCACAGGGAAGCCCAAACCGTGCTACTTAACCAGTGAAATGCGGTGAACATGGACGCCAGCCCGGCCTGACTGCCTTTCCTGAGGCCCAGGGCCATCATCTCAGGTCATCTTGTGGGCAGCCAGGTCTACCGTGTGCATTTTATGGGAATGGTGTGGTTTCTGGCAAATTCTAAGCCCCGCATCCCTGTCCCTTTTCTAGGAGGGAGGCGGCACAAAGCCTGCCCACTCCGCTGGTCGGCTCTCATCTCCCTTACCTCTAGCACTCCCAGGTTTGCACAGCAGGTGGAGCAGCACCAGCACGGGGTTCCCTGATCTGCTGTCTAGAAATGCTGTGACATGCCCCGTGAGTCACTAGACGAGATAGATTCCATACTGATAAGGTGCTACCAGAGCAAGAAAGTGTGTTATCGCTCTTTAACCAGCAACCGGTGAAAGACGGACTGTGTGAGTGTTGGGGGAGGGGAGGGCACGCCTGGATCAAAGGTAGCGGTGTGGATAGCAAGTCTCCATGAGGACACTGAGCCAGTGGGTGGGAGTCACAGGATGCTGACCCCTCAGGTCTGGGGTACACAGGAGCCCAGGTCTGCTCAGAGGGTGGGAGACGGCTGCAGCCTGAAAGGCAGTGATTGGAGTTGACGGTAATTCCAGTCTGCTACAGGTATGCACTGTGCCTGTCCTCCACCATCCCCACAGCCCCCAGATGCCCCAATGGGAGGCTCTGACACTTGATCTGCCTCAGGGGAAGCCCAGAGGAGACAGGGGCCGACCCAGACACCCACCCAGCCCAACCACTGGCCTGTCACATAGATGCCATAGATGTGCCAAAGTAGCAACCTCAAATAGTCCCATGACAATGCTGATCCTGAAGTCCCTACTGCAGAGTCTACGATGTCACAGGCCTTCTAGGGGCCAAGGGATCACCCCCACCTCATCAGAGGGAACCTAATACAAGACCCCCAGGACTCTAAGTAGTTCGGTGACTAATTTGGTTGACAGCATGATACGGGTTTAAAATTCAATAACGTGGGGCTGAAGAGATGGCTCAGTAGTTAAGAGCACTGGTTGCTCTTCCAGAGGACCTAGGTTTAATATCCAGCACCCACGTGATGGCTCACAACTGCTAACTCCAGCTCCAGGGGATCTGACACCCTTTTCTGGCCCCTATAGGTACTGCAAGCATGTGGTGCACATACATACACACATACACACATACATACATACAGGCAAAACTCCCGTACACACAAAATTAGAAATAAATTTTTTTTAAAAGTTCAATAATGTACACTTTACAAACAGTGAAAGTTGAAAGTATCTGTCCCCTGATGACATCTCTGAGATGAGCATGACAATTTAGAGAATGTGCGACACCATGCACACCCGGTATAGTCTTTACATCGAGCCAATGCCAGTCCACCCAATCTGGTCCTTAGCCAGGTCCCGAAGAGAAGGACAACAGTTTAGAGGCAGAGGGCGGATCTCCACCCCCCAGCCCTACACCGCCCTGGCAGGCAGAGGCGGATCTCCACCCCCAGCCCCTACACCGCCCTGGCAGGCAGAGGGCGGATCTCCACCCTCCCGGGCAGGCCCCCCAGGAAGCTCGGCAGCATCAGTTAAAAGGCTAGTGAGTCGACAGAGTGCTTGCTGTACAAGCATGGACATCCACTATAGCTCCCACCGCCCACATAACAGCCAGGGATGGAGGTAAGCCTGAAAGGCCAGCACTGGGGGGGCTGAGACAGGAGGACCCCTGGAGCCTGCTGGCCTGCAGATGTACCGGACTCAGTAAGAGACTCTACCTAAACAACAAGGTAGACTGGATGGCAAGATGGCTCAGTGGGTAAAGGTACTTTCTGCCAAGCCTGATGATCTAAGGAACCCAAATGGTGGAGAGAACAGAGGTTCTCCCAGAGCTTGTCCTCTGCCCTACACATGTGCCCATGGTGCATGTGTGTTTGTGGACATGCATGTGCAGATATAAGCACAAATAAATAAATGGAAAACAACAGAGATAGAAAGAAATTGAAGAAGACATCCTATCGTATGCACATATGCATGTGCGCGCACACAAACACTTTTAAGAAGTCTGGAGAGCAAATGCATTCCTCCCCAGGCCATGGGCAGACCTGAAGCAGGCCCATGCAGCTGACGGTGCAGCCCTGATCTGTGACCCCACTGAGTCCTGGAGGACGTACAGAAGAACTCTCACGAAACCTAAGACTCCAAGCACTCAGCTCATAGAGCAGGCCTCACCACACAACGGGGAAAAGATGCCTCTCTCAGCCCATGGAGGCTTGCAGTTCACCAAGCCGTTCCTTACTCACGAGCTGACCTACGACAAAAGGGCTGCTATACATGCACCAGAGCCAGAGGCTCGGCCAAAACAACCCTCTGTGCTTCAAGAGGTAGGGGTGGGGTGGGTGGGCATGGATGCTGGAGAAATGAAGGCCCTTTGTGAGATGGAATTAAACTTGACACTGTGTCAGTGAGGCAGCAAATCCAAAGGCTAGATGTCAGGTCTGACTGACGAGACAGAATTTCTGATGCTGCCACAGGCTGGGATGGCCAAACTCCCTGCCCTCACCCGCACATCCACTGGTGTTGGCTTTCCTGCCTAAGGACTGACAGGTTACAGACCTAGCCTTCCTTTGTTAACTGGCTTACATTTGCTTTCATTCTTCACCAAACTCTATCTGTGCTGAGCCAAGGTTTATCCCGTGAGCAATCACCTCAGAGGCAAGCTGTAAGAAGCAAACTTTGGAAACTGAATCAGTGTGGTCTACTGAAAACACGATGCAGCGTCTCACGGTCTTACACCTGGAATCCCTCCAGGAAGACATCACTCAGGGCTTCACAGAAGCCAGAGTCGAACTCCCTCTCCTGTCTGAACTGACCACCTTAGGTCCAGGGCCTGTGGTCCCTCAGCTATCTCCTTGGCTGGATGCTGGAGTCTAGCTTCTTCTCTGTGGATTTTGAATGGTCTCATCTGAAACGTCTGTTTGCAGTTGTCTCCTGTTTTAATTAGTTTTTCAGTTACTCTGACAGCAGCAAAGGCTGAGCAGCCCCAGTCACCAGTGGTCACATGCCACCAGTGGTCGCAAGTCGCCACCGGTGGCCACAGGCTATGCAGGGCTCTCCTGCAAGCCCCTCTCAGTGCCTCCTTCCTCCCGCCCCTGATTCCAGTCTTTCAGTCCCTCAGGAAGGGATGTGTCTTCCTCTAGGCTGCCGGTACCCTCTACAAATTCCTCATAGGTGGACTTCTCTGCAAAGGGCCGAGGGCCCAAGAGCTCTATCATGTCGGCTTTCTCCAGCACTTCCTTCTCCAGGAGTCGCCTGCCAACCTGGAAAGGATGGTCCCCCATCAGGCTGTGCCCAGGCCAGGGATGGACTTAGTGGTCCTGATCCAGTACAGAACCTAAGCTAAGTACACCTGTGGACTCAGCAGGAGCCACACCCGGCCTGGGCCCCACTCACCATCTCCACCTGCTCCCGGCACTGTGTGAGCAGCTCCAGGGTCCGATTATAGGCGGACTTGACAAGGCACCGGACCTCCTCGTCAATGAGCTGGGCAGTAGCCTCACTGTATGGCTTCTCTACCATGGTTTCTCCTTGTCTGGGGAAGTCAAAGGATACCTGACCCAGCTTCTCACTCATTCCAAACTGCACAATCTGAAGAACAGGAGGAGGCCAGGGTAAGTCATGTCCAAGGGAACAAACAGGGCCCCACAGGGGGACACTGCTCCTTACCTGGGCATAGGCACTCTGAGTGACCTTCCTCAGGTCATCCTGAGCCCCTGTGGTGATCTGACCAAAGAACAGCTGCTCAGCTACCCTTCCCCCCAGCATCATACACATGCGGTCGAAGAGCTGCTCCTGAGTGTAGAGGTACTGCTCACGAGGAAGGTACTGGGCGTAGCCGAGCCCCTTGCCCGAGGTATGATGGACACCTGAAAAATAAGAACTCGGAGCTGGAGAAACCGCTCACTGTGCAAGAGCATGTACTGCTCGTAGAAAAAACCCAAGTTCCCTGAACTCACATTGAGAGGCTTAGAACCACCGGAAACTTCAGCCCCAAATCAGAGGCCCCCTTCCGGACTCTGTGAGGTCTGCCCTCAGGTGAGCAAACCTACACCCAGACACACCCACACAGTACAATAAAGAGAGGAGAGACGGCTCAACTGGCTGCACTGTGACAAACTGACCTGGGTTCAGTTCCCACCACCCACACAGTGGCTCACAAGCACCTGTAACTCTGTATCCTGAGTTCTAGGGCATCCGACCCTCTTGTGCTGAGAGCAAGCATGCAGGCAAAACATCCACAGGCATACACATAAATCTTAAAAAAAAAAAAAAAAAAAAACTAAAATTAATCTTAAAAAAAAATATTCACAGCCTAGACTTTATCAGCCTCAAACACTGCTCCACTGGGCCCTGAAGGGGCCATGGTCCCCTTATGACTGAGGACGGCAGGCTAAGGGCCTGAGTTTGAGCCCACTGTAGACAGCGGAGTTGCCTGTGCACGCCCACCCGAGCAGACCGAGTCTGGCTGGGTGACAGGCCCTTCAGGGTTTGAATGCACAATTACTTGCACAAGAGTTGGATCCAAAGCTAACGCTTAAGCTAAGTCCCACCAGAGCCAATACCTCCTGCTCTGCCTCCCTGCCCCAAAAGGAATCTGGCAAATTGCAGACCCACATATTCCGTGAAAATTAAGGGAGCCTGAGGGGACAGTTCAGATGGTAAAGGCTCTGACCACTGAGCCAAAGGACCAGTTTAATGCCAGGACCCATACAGTAGGAGAAAACTGGCTCCCACCTCTGGCCATCTTATGTGTGTACACACAGGCAGGCAGGCAGGCACGCACACAGACAGATGCACACATGTAACACACACACACACACACACACACACACACACACACACACACACAGAGTAAGGAAAGTAGAGGAGCTGTAGAACGGTATCTGTGAGTGTGCTGCACCCATGTGGCCGACACCTAGAAAGCCGGAGACAGTACTTGGGCCGAGCGGCTGCCAAGGCCGTCAGCTGATAAACACAGCTTGAGCAACTGACCTTCAGCAGAGGGTCTGCATGCTCCAAGAACCAGCCCACCACTGCATGCCCAGCCTCGTGATAGGCTACAGTTGTCTTTTCACTGGGTTGTAGGACCTGGGTCTTCTTCTCAAGGCCTACAAACCACATTCCAAGGAGTGAGAAACAAGGGAAGAATGTCCACTCCCAACCCCCACAGGCACCCAACAGTCTGGACTGACTGCCAGGTCCCAGTCCCAAGGCCTGTCAGGAACCACTCCCCTCGGCTCGGCCTTCCCTCAGCAGCAGCTCCAGTCTACCCTGCACTCTGGGGTGAAAAAGCATCTCCCAGAACTGGGGGCACTCAGTCACTCACTGTATCCAAACCTGACTCACTCTGCTTTAGAAAGCCATTCTGGGGGCTGGAAAGATGGCTTAGCACTGCTCTTCGGGAAGTCTAGGGTTTGATTCCCAGCACCCACATGGCACCTCACAACCACGTGTAACTCCAGTTCCAAAGGGACCCCACCCCCTCTACAGGTGGGATTCTATGGGTACTGCACACATGTTGTACACAGGCATACATGGAGGCAAAAAAACATCTACACACATAGAAAATAAAAAATATATCTAAAAACAAAATGTTTAAAGCAAGCCACTCTCAGCCAATCAACTTATAAGTGCAAACCCCAAGATCACTTTCTGTTACGTGTCGAGAAGCATCACCCAAGCCATACAAAGAGGATGTCACTCAGCACACTTACAGCAGGCGCTGGACAAAGAGCAGAGACCATGATGTGTCGAGCCGTGCAGACCACCGCTGCAAGGACTGATTAACGTGCTCCCCCGAGCCGCTGGAACAGCCCTCAAGACTGCATCTCCTCTAAACTATTACTCTTCAAAACCAAAACAAAATCTCGGAGACGAAGCTCAAAGGTGACTGCCAACCTGGCCAAACTTCAGCTTCCGACTCAGGGATGGATGTATACGACCATCTGCCTGAACTGCACCAGACCAGCCACAGCAGCATTGGCAGCTCTGTCTCAGAGCCCTAAGAGACGAGCCTTAGTGTACCAAACTCCCTTCCTGCCTGCTAGCACAGCTAGCTAAGCTGCTCCAGGCTACTGTCCAACTACCCAGGTGGCCAGTGTGCTGGCTGGAGACAGAAGAGCAGATGAAGGAAAACACTAACATTCACTCCTTTAACTGCTTTCCCAAGAGAGCTCAAGCTCTAGGCATCCTGGGATAGCCCCTGTGTAGCACAGGCTTTTCCTTCATCCAAGCTCTGCTCTCCCTCCCTCCAGGCAGAGGCCCCTGCCTTCTACATCCAATCCCAGCTCGGGCTTCCCAGGGCCTGCGTACACTTCAGGGGACTGAGAGCAGAGGGAGAGCGCTTGTACCACGTCAGGTTTAGACAACCAAATTGTTTTCTATATGCTGAAGTGAGGCTGGGCTATCCAAAATCGCCTGTCCCTTCCAGGGGATGTGGGCTCACCTCCAATGACCCTCTCAATGGCTTGCTCAAAGTGCCGCTCCTGGACAGAAGGGCTGAGGTGGCGGGCAGCAATCAGGGCTGCTTCATTGCACACGTTGGAAATATCAGCGCCTGAGTCAGGAGAAGAAAGTCAAGTCAGTGTTTGTGGCTGCTGGCGTTCCACCGAGATCAACTTTAGTAAAGGAAAATCTCAAGTAGAACAAACTCCCTATGCTAACACTGCACTTCCTGGGAAGGGCTAAGGCTTCTGTTAATTGTCCTCCCAAATGTTCAGTGCTGCTCTTATTTCTCTTGATAGACTGCAGTGCAGCAAGAGAGAAATTTTATGAAAGAGAAGAATTTTAAGCTATCTCTTTTCTGGGGAAACAGCCAAGATTAAAATAGCTCCTATTCAGGGGTCAATCCAAAATCATAGGGACGGAGAAGCAGCCATCAACAGTACGAACCAACAGAGGCCACAGTAGTGGTGATTCTCTGACTGTGTAAACACACCAGCAGTTCCTTTACTGTGGCTCACACTCTCACAAACGACGACACAGCTCCGCCCTCAGCACCTCGGTATTCGGAGATGCTATGCTTCCTGCTTTATGCACAGTGAGTCTCAGGGAGGAGAGGTACTTTGTTTTGTTTTTGAAAATTTATTTTATTACTCATGTATGTGTGTGTAGATAACTTTGGTGGCCAGAAGAGTGTATCAAATCCCTGAAGCAGGAGTTACAGGCAGCTGTGAGCAACCCACCATGGGTGTTAGCAACTACACTCTAATCCTCTGAAGAGCAGCAAACAATCTTAGCCACTGAGCCATCTCTCCTGCCCCAGAAATGCACTCTGATGAAGTGGCATCCTGAAGTCCACGTGGGAATCGGTCGGAGTGAGTTATGGGGAAGTACTGAGTCCTCCCTGCGGTGGAACAGTGTTGAATTTCCTTGCGTAGTTATACAAGTTCAAGATCCTTAGAGGCTCAGCAAGGAAACCTGAAGTCTGGGTAACTTACTCTTGTTTCTTAGCTGGGCATGCAAGTGGACACCTGAGCTCTATGAGGGACAGGAAATGGGCCAGGAAGGACAGAATACCAAGAAGGCCTCACGTTAGCCTGGCAAGAACTAATACCCCACAGGAAAACGTACAGTGTGTGGGCATGCCTGGACGTCGCTCCTAACAACCTAGATGACAGAAGGAGAGAGCTGTGGGTCAGGAGACCCCAATCCACATGAGGCAACGGGATTTCAGAGAGCTGCTCTGGAGAGGCAGGCAGGACAGAAAACCCCTGGATAGTTTCCCACCTAGTTCGGGGGTTCAAACCATTCTGGTAGGGAAACAAGAATCCTAGTAGAGAGACTAAGTTTTAAGAGGAAAAGAAGGGGCCGACGAGCACCCCACATGGGAGTCAAGACAAGACCACAGTATGATGTAACTCATCTCTTCAGTAACTCTCCCTTGGATGTTATTTTTCATCTCTGTAGCAAAGACTCAAATCTAAATAGTGTAGGACCCCAGAGGGCTGCCATGCCCTGGCTGAGACTTTCCGTGTGCTGCTGCCTGCCAAGTAATATTCTGCAGTTTTTCTAAGATCAAAACATGGTGCCCTGGGCAGGGAATTTACACTTGACAGTCCATTGCCCCCTAGTTGAGTTCCTGTTTGTGTTTTTCCTTCCCTGGCTTGGTGTATATATTGAACCTGCTCAGTTAAAGTTTTGGCATTCTCTCTTAACGAATGACCCGAGTCTGTGTCTTTCTTTAACCCCCCAGGCCTACGCCTGAGCTCAGCACCGTGGCAGCGCTGGCACTGTCAAATAGAAATCCACAAACTCAATTGAGTACCAGCAGGCCTTAGGCTAAGAAGAAACGAAGCCTTTGAAATGTCTTAGGAGGTTCAAAGTTCTACAGACCAGAGTGAGCATTTACCAGGACCAAATGCACAGCTGATGCATAATAATGGCCCCTGAGAAAAGACTGATCAACCAAGTAACACTCACCAGTGAAGCCAGGAGTGAGAGCGGCCAGCTTCCTCGACAGAGCGTCCTTGGTGAGGTTTTCATGCAGCTTGAGTGGACGCAAGTGGACCTTGAAGATAGAGGACCTGCCTTTGATATCAGGGGGCCTAATAAGGAAAGGGAGACACACAACATTATGTTCTCAGAGCTTCTGACATGGGTTTCCCCACAACTACTTCACAAAAGGACAGCTACTTCAAGGACAGCGGTAGGGCTCCCTGCCTCCATCACTTGACTGCAGCCAGGTTGAAAATGGCCAAATGCCCAGAGCGTACTTGTACTGGACAAGCTGCCATCAAAACACCTTCCTGAACTACGTATGTAGCTCACTGGCAGAGTTAGCGTGGACTGTGGTCAATCACCAGTAAAACACGTACACACGACATACACTCTCACACACTCTCTCGCCCACACATAGGAACTCTCACGCAACATACACTCACTCAAACATACAGACTCTCAAAATCACTTTCACATGCTCACACACACAATACTCACTCAGTCTCACACACTCATAGTTACACACACACACTCACACTCTCACATAACACTCACACACTCATATACACTCATACGCACACACTCAAACAGTCACACACTCTAACACACACAAACCTTCTAATATTAAATCTACTGCCCAAGGCCATGTGTCCCAACAGAAACTGTCCTGAACACAGGTAATGTCCACTCAAGATCAATGTGTTCCACTTGGGAAATGTTAAGGGAGGGCTAATATCCTTGACCTTCAGGGAGAGGGAGAAGGGATAAATCCTTAATAACTAAAGTATCAAGGTTTTATAAATGTAAATGAGAATAAATTCTGGATGACAGAAACGCCCTATACCACGCTTACCTGTGTTCACTACAAGGACATCTGGAGAGGCCAACCCACTCTATCATTCCCAGAACGTCACACAGGACCCAGCATCAACACTCCAAAGGCTTAGGTAATGAGGTGCCCATGACTTTGAGCTCAGGGACTGAGGATCACACCCAAGACACAGATGCCACGCACTCACCGAGGTAGATCTGGCGGTCGAACCGGCCGGGCCGTGTCAGGGCTGGGTCAAGGATATCAGGGCGGTTGGTGCCGGCTAAGACAACCACATTAGTGGTAGAGTTGAACCCTAAACAGAATGGAGGCTGGTTCATGATGACGCCCAGGCAACACCAGAGCCTGCATGGCCATTCCAAGCCATCACAGCTTGTTCCTGGAGACAATTCTAGAAGCTGCATCTGCTCTCTATGAACCATTCCTTCCCCTTTGACTACTCTTGCTGTGTGGCCCTGTGTTGGATCACACCTGAGTACAGCTGACTCTGTGACTCTCTGGCAAATACCCAACCTCGGGAGGGCTTACAGACTCAACAGAGCCTAAAGACAAAATGAAGACAAATCTACCAAAGATCCAGTGGAAGCTTTTCCAGACTCAGAAGATGGGGCAATGCCCAGAGTGACACGGGACAGAGGGACGGCCTGGCTGGAACTGCTCTGGGATGGCTGAGTCCACTCTAGCCTATGTGCACCAAAAGGACACTCATACTTAGGTGCACCAGCCACCTCTCCAGGGAAGCAGAGGTCCTCATCCAAGCTAACCCCCTGCCTCCTGGCGGTGGGGAACACATCTCCCACTGTGCAGTGAGAACCTCTCTGTGGATCAAACCCTGACTGCTCACTCATGCTTGTCTGAGGGAATTCCTCCTGAGAATCAGACGGCATCACCCAGACGCGGTGGCGCACGCCTGTACTCCCGGCTCTCGGGAGACGGAGGCGGGAAGGGGCAGGGCTCTAAGTCAGCCTGCTTAAGAGACATGCGTATGTAAGTGCGTTATGTTTCTATGGGAACCGAGCCCGGCAGATCCGCTCACCGTCCATCTCCACCAGCATCTGGTTTAAAGTGTTCTCCTGCTCACTCTGCCCCCCCAGGTGGCCACGGCCTCGCTTCCTGCCAATGGCATCAATCTCATCGATGAATAAAATACAAGGAGCGTGTTTTCGGGCCATCGCAAACATGTCACGGACCTGGAAATGCAACCCAGACCCTATTTTGTTATTCACATTCTCATCACGGCCCTCCTTAGACACAGCAGCACCTCTCTCTGACGGAGGCACTCAGGGTGGTACCA
The DNA here is from genome assembly GCA_021653895.1 of Mastomys natalensis. NCBI lineage: Eukaryota > Metazoa > Chordata > Mammalia > Rodentia > Muridae > Mastomys > Mastomys natalensis. The sequence goes on along the minus strand of JAJTUV010002672.1, from coordinate 108,220 downwards.
ACCAAGCTACACAAAGCTAGGGAGATGACGGATCCTGGGCAAGAAGTGTGTTGGCGCCCTCTATAGCTGATTACCTACCCGTGCTGGCCCAACACCAACAAACATTTCCAGGAACTCCGACCCATTCACACTGATGAAGGGCACGTTGGCCTCCCCGGCAGTTGCTTTTGCAAGAAGTGTTTTGCCAGTACCAGGTGGACCAGTGAGCATTGCTCCCTGCAATAAAGAAAGAGACAGCTAGTTCTCCAGATGGACAGACAGCACACTGGGAACAAGCCCAGTTCCTATTTAAATCTAAAAAGGAATTTATTGCCTAACATACACAGGCAACTTCTAGCACTAACAAGAATCTTATCAAATACACCACTAACAGAGCCTAGGATTTTTAGATCAAGACTCTTTTCTCTTTAAAAAATGAATGCACATGATTGGAGAAAAGTCTCAACAGAGGTTAAGGTGGTAAGGAAGCAAAGATCTGAGTTTCATTTCTATAACCAATAAAAAAGCCGGGCACAGAGATCATCAACTTCCCATGGGAGACAGGGTGACCCCCGTGGGCTCTCTGGTCAATAAGCCAGCCTCACAAGCTACAGGCAAATGAGACTGTCTCAAAACAGATGGTGGAGGGCTCCTAAGAAATGACACCCAAAGTTGTCCTCTGGCCTACCCCCTCTCCATGCACACGTATACAAACCTGCACGTGTACATGTGAATACATACATACACATATACAATTAACGCATTCACCATGCAGGACTAGGTCTAGGAGTAGCTGCTGGTTCACAGCATCAGAATCCTCCTAACGGTTACTGCCTACCTGCACTCTGAAACAGCAGCGCCACCTCCACGGCCACCCAGGAGGGACGCACAACTGCCTGCCAAACCTAGCCACTTAACCCTGCCCAAGCCCCGCCGACTGGAAGAGTGGACACAACTCATTCTGAGCGGCTCCCTTGGTTATCCAGGTCCGGCATCCAAGGACCCGAGCGTGGATCCCCAGGATCAGTGTCCGGGCAGGCGCCAGAGCGGCACTCATACAGGAGAATCCGCAGAAACCATAGCCCGGCATGCACAGCAGCAAATACCAGAGGTCCAGCCTCAAACACAGTGGGAAATGAGGTTGTCCATGACCTTCACACTGGGCAGTGGCACACCTTGCCAGCTAGTTTTCTGTCAACGTTACAAAAACAGTCATCAAGAGAGAGGGAACCAGAGTTGGGAAAATGCTTCCATCACATTGGTCAGTGGACAAAATGGTGTGGTGTTTTCTGACGGATGATTGATGTGGGAGGGCCTAGCCCACTGCAAGTCGTGCTGCCTCAGGGCAAATGCTCAGGTGCCTGCCCTCCTTGAGCTCTACCCTGAAATGCTCCATCGACTCTTGCTTGGAAATCCAAGATGAAATAAACTCTCTCCTCCTTGTGATGGTCTCAATAAAAATAAACCCAACAGGCCCACAGGAAATGGCACTACTAGGAGGTGTGGCCTTGTTGAGGGAAGTGTGTCACTGGGGGTGGACTTTGAGTTTCAGAGGCTGAACCCAGGCCCAGTGTCCTCTCTGTCTCTTCTCTCTCCCTCCCCTCCCTCCCCCCTCTCTTTTCCTGCTGCCTATCACACTAGAAGTAGAACTCTCAGCCACTTCTCCAGCACCATGTCTGCCTGCATGCCACCATGCTTCCCACCAGACAATAATGGACTAAACTTCTGAGCTAGCCCAATCAAATGCTTAAAGAGTTGATATGGTTGTCAAGGTGTCTAATCACAGCAATAAAACCCTAAAATACTCCTCAGTCCAGGGGTGGTGGTGCACCCCTTTAATCCCAGCACGCAGGAGGCAGAGGCAGGCTGATCTCTCTGTGAGTTTGAGGCCAACCTGGTCAATGGAGTTCCAGGGCAGTCAGGGCTACATAGAAAAAGCTTGTCTTGGGAGGGGGGAAAAGGAGGGAGGGAGGGAGGAAGGCAGCAAGCAGCGCAGGCAGGCAGACAGACAGAACAGACAGAGCGAGCAAGCAAAAGAGCTCAGACTGTCAGGTTTGGTGGCAAAGTTCCTTCCCCACAGAGCCACCACACCCAACTTAATGTATTTGTTTACTGATGTGCATGTGTGGGCACACACATGCCACGAACACACGTGGCGGTCAGAGGACAACTCTGAAGGTGGTCCTCTCTTTCCGTCTCTCATGTGGACCCAGGGCTCAGACTTGGTTCATCAAGCTTGGTGCTGGGTGTCATCACCAACAGAGCCATCACACTGCCCTTGAAAAAAGATCTAAGGTGGTTGTTTCTCTTGGGCATGGTGCCGTATGCTTTCAATCCCAGCATTCGGAGACAGAGGCAGATGACGCTCTATGAGGAAGCAGCCTGGGCTACATAGTGAGACTCTTGCTAGCCTGGGCTACAATAGTGAGACTCTGGCCGAACTGGGCTACACAGTGAGACCTGGTCCAAACAGCAAACCTTGTGTCTAGAGTTCAGAGTACTAGATTACCATTAGGACACTGGAGATGAGAGCGGAACATGAAAAGCAAACAACAGATGTTGGGTTTTTTTGGTTTTGTTTTGAGACAGTATCATCTATCTATAGCAAGGCTAGCCATGAACTTACTATGTGGACTAGGCTAGCCCTGAACTCTCACTAGTCCTCCTGCCTCCACCTCCCAAGTGCTAGAACTACAGGCAGGGCTGATTTACCAAGCACAGGACTTCTGATGTCCTAACCGCAATGTCTCTGTCCTCTGCTGTGATTAACAGAGACTAAAGGGAACAGAGACTGTTAAATATTGTCTCTTCTACATCACAGCAATCTGTCCTTCATCTCGCAGCCTAGAGGGGATCACTGTTTCCTGACATTGATACCTTTGGGATTTTGGCTCCTAAGTCCTGATACTGTTTTGGGTTCTTCAGGAAATTCACAAACTCCATGATTTCCAGCTTGGCTTCTTCACAGCCCGCCACATCTGCAAACCGCACGTCAATGTTGTTCTTTAAGATCTTGGCTGTTGTCTCACCAACACTGAAGAGGCCTCGTCCTCGCCCACGCGACCAGCCCCCATCGGACCCCTCCTCATAGCATAGAGAAGGATGCCAACCAGGACCAGAGTGGGCACGAGACTTCTAAGGAAAGAGCTGCAAAATCCAAGGAAACCATTTGTTACGTTCACTTAAGGAAAGGTTACAAGTTCTGTTGTCATCCTGAAAGAGAAAACCACTCTAAAACTTTCACTGCATGAAAGAGACAGTTCCTAAAATGTCCAGAAGTCTGACTGCAGAACTGGCCTGTCGAGTCCTAACAGCACTGCGCCTGCCCTGACCCACCTGACAGAAGGCTTGGTAGGGCAGAAGCCTTCCTCTGACCAAGCAGGTCTGACAGAGCCTATGCTCTCCTCAGGAGACTCTGACTCAGCAAAAATATCAATACCTAATATGTTTGGTTTTCCTGTATAATACTTTTTAAAGGCTGCCTGGCATTCTCTTTGCAATGAACAGACATAAACCAGTGCTATGGTGTAGACTTGGGAGCCTGAGACAGAATCACTTAAACCAAGAAGTTGAGATTTGGACAGCAAACATAGTGAGACTATATCTCAAAACTGAAACATTTTAAAAATAAAAGTAGACCAATGTTTTGTTTTCAGGATCAGATGTCTACACTAGAGTCTCCCCACCCCTAGAACTCACCCATCACTCTCGGTAGTGTAGACACCGCAGCCTGGTTGGCGGGCTCGATGCCCAGCTCCCACTGAGCAGATTCGAGGTTCCGCTCAAAGGTGTCAACACTGCCAATGTTAAACCACAGGAACTTCTGCAGACACTGAGAGGAAGCTTAGTCTACACCACTCTGTCCCACAGAGAGCGCTCTGACACACTCATCCACACTTGGTTCTCTCTCCCAGAAATGCCACCTTCCCCAGCTATGACACTAGAAGTCGACAAATCCCTTCCTGAAAGCAGCTTCAACCATGTGACCACAGCAGCTCACCCAGCTCTGGGCACGCAAACCTCCAAGGTTTTAAGTTCTGGACAAAACAAATGCTGCAGCAATACCCAAGTCTCCCTCTTGTCTTTTTATTCTTTTTTTTTTACAAATTTTGGCAAATAGTTCTTACATATTACTTGACAAAAATTAATATAGTAGTCTTACAGCGTCCTCTATTAACCATTATCAAGTAAGACAATAAAGAATAATTATCGGGGCTGGTGAGATGGCTCAGTGGTTAAAAGCACTGACTGCTCTTCCAGAGGTCCTGAGTTCAATTCCCAGCAACCACATGGTGGCTCACAACCATTTGTAATGGGATCTGATGTCCTCTTCTGGTGTGTCTGAAGACAGTGACAGTGTACTCATATACATGAAATAAAGAGGCAGGCAGATTTCTGAGTTCGAGGCCAGCCTGGTCTACAGACGGAGTTCCAGGACAGCCAGGACTACAGAGAGAGACCCTGTCTCGAAAAACCAAAAAAAAAAAAAAAAAAAGGTAGCTGGTGTGGTGGAGTGCACCTTCAATGCCAGCATCAGGAGGCAGAGGCAGGTGGACCTCTGTGAGTTTGGGGTCGCCGGGTCTGCATGGTTTCAGGACTCCAGGGGCTACAGAGCTCACAAACAAACAAACGTTATCTGGGACACTTGGCCTTAAATTCACCCCTCACCTCAGATGTCGTCCCAGGAACAGGAATAACACGACAAATTGCTTGTTCACAACCTCCAGCCGATCCACCTTGGAAAAAGAGAAAAGCAGTTGTTACAGCTGAGGCGCAGCGGAACCCAAGGCAGCCATAGCACTGTTGTCATGGGCACGCCTGCACCCTAGACAACCCATCATCCCAAACCTTCGCAGACCAGTCCAACTTTCAGTTTCTTAGAAGCCTGGGGCATGAATCTATCTCACCTTAATAAACAAGATCTCAGGAAGTCTCTCAAATTTGGTACATCTGAGCTCCATTCCAGACTACATTAAAACGCTAAATAGAATACAAGTCAGTCTAATACTGACAAGAGAGTAAAATCTGTGTGCACACGCCCCACACATGTGGACAAGAAAGGACAACTTTCAGGGCTGGTCCTCACCTCCTACCTTCTTCTAAAGCAGCAGTTCACAACCTTCCTAACGCTGTGACCCTTTAACACAGCTCCTCATGTCATGGTCACCCCAGCCGTCGGATTATTTCGTTGCTACTTCATAACTGTAATTTTGTTGCTGTTATGAATCGTCATGTAAGTATGTGTCTGTCTAGGTGACCCCTGTGAGAGGGGTTGACAACTGCTGTAGATTCTAGACAACATCTGTTTCTCCATTGCCTATTGCAGACGACCTGACCCACAAGCCTCCAGGGCTTCTCCTCTGCTCACTTCCCATCTCCCCGTAGGTGCACAAGGTCACAGGCATCCTTGCTGTGCGTTCGGCTTTTATGTGGGTTCTGGGGATCTTAACTCAGACCCTCATGCTGGCAGGGCAAGCATCTGTACCTACTGAGCCATCACTCATATCTGATACAGTAAAACCCTGAGCACAGACCTGATCCTGATTCGAAGTATTTTGTTCTCAATAACAACAAAAAAATGTTAAACAGATACTACTCCGGGCGTGGTACACATCTTTAACCCCAGCACTTGGAGGCAGAGGCAGGCAGATCTCTGTGAGGACAGCTAGGACAGAGAAATTCTGTCTCAAAAAAAAAATAAATAAATAAAATAAAAATAAAAACAGAAACCAAAAACTGTCCAGGGCTTGCCAACAGAGGCCAGAGGTACAGGGACGGAAAAAAAATGTGAGCCAGACAAGAGACTGAAATCCAAAGGCTCATGGATAGAGCCAAACTGTAAAAGACAAGCTACAACAGCTAACGCAACACATGATGCTAAGACGGTGTCTGCCCAACCAGAAAAGAGGCCTGACAGTGCACTGCCTGAGCTGTCGCTATGAACGTTCCCACGTCTGGGCCCTGCCCCAGGTGGCCTCTGAGGACAGTCATCACACAGCAGTCTGACTCTCTGGCCCTCCTTGAGCTCATGGCACCCTGAGGGGACTGTAAACCTCCTCGCATAGCTCTCTTCCCAGTAGACACTGTGATCTCCTCACCAGACCTCTGGCCAGGTAATATTGTACAAAGTGTTTCCAGGTGACCTCTTTTCCAGTATCTCGAAATAGAAATATAAAATCCTGCAGTCACACCGGCCCCCCAAAACAGCCAGACTCCGGAAGTCCTTGTCGTCCCAAGGAAACTCTCCCTAAGGAAGAAAAGATAACACATTTGTAATTAAATAACAGGTGGTTTCTTTTTTCTTCTTTCTTTTCCTTTGTATTTAAACATATGTGCATGTGTGTCTGGGAAAAGGGTGTTCACGGAGGCCAGAAGAGGGAGTTTGGTTCCGTGGAATTAGAGCTACAGGTAGTTATAAGCTGCCCAATGTAGGTGCTGGATCCTCAGATGAGCTCTGACCAGTGTGCACATGCATGTACCCTGGAGACTGAATCCAGAGCTTTGCATAAACTGAGGGCACTGCTACTGAGCTACACACCTACACACCACACACACACACACAACACACCACACACTACCACACACACACCCGCCTTAAGAATGGTTACTTTATGACAATGACAGTTTCTCTTTTCAGTATGCAGCTCTGGTTGGCCTGGAACTCACTATGTAGCCCAGTCTAGCCTCAAACGCACAGACTTCTGCCTCTCAAGTATTAGGAGTAAAGGCATGTGCCATTTCTTCTCTCTTATCTGGGACTTTTTAATTCAGGCAGAAGTCTTAACACATTTCATAAACTTCTTAGAATCTTTGAAGTGTCTATGTCCCTCACAGAAACACACTGGAAATCAACACCTAGGGTGAAAGTGTCGAGGGTGGGACCTCTGGGAAGCGATGGAGTCGTAAGGAGTCCGTCTTCATGGAAGGATGTGTGTGCTAATATGACAGGTCTGAGGGATGGACTGTGTTCCTCTAGCCGTAGAACAACACAGTATTGATCCTCTATGGATAAAGCAATATGCAAGACATGACGAATGGAGCCTTGAAAACAGAGATCAAAGCCTCGACAGATCCTGGACAGCAGCATTCCGCCCGTGCACTCTCCTGCCTCTCTAGTTGTCAGTCAGTGGACAGCATTTGCAAACTGTGCGATCTGAGCAGGGCGTGGCAGTGCACACCCGTAGTTCCAGCACGAGAGACAGGAGGTTCACCACGAGCCTGAGTTACACAGTGAGCTCCAGGCCAGCCAAGGTTACAGAAGGAGACCATGTTTTTAAAAAGCCAGAACAAACAAATCAGGTTTCACAGCAATTTTGTCCAACAGCAGGAATGAAATAAGGCAAACACATACAAAGGCTCTGCTCTCAGCGACCACATGCTCTAAGGGAAGGACGCACATCTGCTCTGGTCTTCAGAGACACACAAACCTTTTGCATCCGTTTCCACCAGGTAAAGTTATCTCCCTTCCCTCCTCTGTTGCCTCCGTCTCCTCCAGGGCCAGCATTCTTTGGTTCTACGTTTCAGAGATTAAAAACAAAAAGAAAGAAAGAAAAGGGAGAAGAATGTTGTATTACAACACAAACAGAAGTGTGTATAGCTTTTCAGAGACCCGGAACTCAAGACCAGAACCAGGGCTGGGGAGGCAGCTCAGATACATGCCTGCTATGCAAACATGGGGATCTGAGCTCCGAGGCACTGACGTGTGTGCCTGCAGACTCAGTGCTGGGGCAGAAGAGACAGGGGATCCCTGAGGCGTGCTGGCAAAGCCAGTCTAGACCACCCAGCAAGCTTCAGGTCCAATCAGAGAGAGTCCCTATTCCAAAATATAAGGTGTGGGCTGGTGACACGGTTCATCAGGTAAAGGATTCTGCCACCAAGCACAACCACCGCATTGCCTACCCTGAGACACAGGTGATGGAAGGAGGAGACCAATTCCCGCAAGCTCTTCTCAACCTTCCACGCCTCCCTCTCTCTCCTGCAAAACACACACACACACACACACACACACACACACACACACACACGCACCCCACAATGAATAAATGTAGTTAGGAAAATTAAAAATATAGTGGAGAGTGATTAGGACACCCAGTATTGACCTCTAGCCTACAAACACATTTATGCATAATGTACCAAAACAAACAAAACCCCAAAGAAACAGGAAGATGGAAGCAGCCTGGAGACAGTGTTGAAAGCAGTTTTAGAGAAAAAAAAAAAAAAATCACATTTTACTTGCAGCTTCAAATATAAACTGTTTGGTTTTTGTCTATTTGAGGTAGGGCTCTATTACGTAGCCCAAACTAAACTAAACTTTACAATCCCTCTGCTTCAGCTTCCTGAGTACCATGATTATAGGTGTGCACCACAATACCAGGCAGTCGTAACTTTAACAACTTTTTTTTTTTTTTTTTTTTTTTTTTTTTGGCTATAAACATCATGGCTATACTTTGGCAGGGGTGAGGGTGGGAGAGGAGTCAGGCTGGCACAGGTGGTCCCCCTCAGGAGAATCAAGGTGTATGTTAACAGCCCTCAAGAGCATCAGTCAGTAAGCAGAAAACCCTGCCCTGTGTGTATGCACTGTTTTCTTTTTCTTTCTTTCCCTTTTTTTTTTTTAAAGACAGGATCTCACTATGTAGCTCTGGCTGTCTTGAACTCACTGTGTAGACCAGGCTGGCCTTAAACTCAGAGATCTGCCTGCCTCTGTCTCTCAAGCGCTGGGATAAAATGCATGTATCACTAACGCGTGGCCCACATGTACACTTTTGATCTATGAACTCTAAAAGGAGGTATCATCCCTTAAGCCTCTTTTTGCAATATTCATACAAGTTCTAGGTCATGTTGCCACTCCAACAACCCTAAAACACTATCATGCAAGTCTAGGAATGGCTACGGTGACACCAGAGATGGCAACGTGAACTAATGAGACAGAGAAATAGTCACACGATTTTTCCAGACAAAACATTAGTCTTGAAAAAAATGGAGTAAGATGTACCACCATACATTCCCAATAAACATATGTATTCCTTACTGTTTAATGTTCCTGAAGTACCTGAGCAGGTGAAACTCACCAGTTAAACCTATCCAAATCACTAAACTGAGATGCAAGTTAAAAGTAATTCACAGGGGCTGGAGAGACTCAGTGGTTAAAAGCACCAGACGCCCTCAGACAGGACCCAGGCTTGATTCCTAGGACACACATGGTGGCTCGCAACTGTCTACCATTCCATTCCCAGAGTATCTGACGCCCTCTCCTGGCTTCCTCCAGCATAGGCACACTAGTGATGCACAGAACACATGCATAAAAAACCACCTGAATGGATGAATAAATAAAATTTAATTTAATTAAAAAAACCTTAAAGCTGGGTGGTGGTTGTGGTACACACCTTTAAGTCTTTCAAGAGCTTGGAAGACAGAGATAGGAGGATCTCTGAGTTTGAGACCTAGTCCCAAAAATCCTGTCCCAAACAAAAACAATATTTAAAAAAAAAAAAAAAAATAGATGACCCATCAAGGCTTAGATCCAAACAAGCTGAGAAAACAGTGGTAGGTAAGACGAGACATGGGGGCATGACCTTAACACATGGAGAGGGCACGATCTGATCGAGCAACCATGTCCTACCAGATAACCCAGACAGCCAGTGCAACACTTGAAAACCTCTCAAAACACGCATAAAGCAAAACAATCAACCAATCAGGGTAGGCAGGCGGTCACTGTGAGCTCGAGATGGGCCTGGTCTATATAGTGAGCTCCAAGCTATCGAAGGCGACATAGTAAGACCATGTTCTCAAAAACCAAAAAGCAAACAAACAAATGAAAAACCTCAAAGAAGGGGCTGGAGAGATGGCTCAGCCGTTAAGAGAACTGACTGCTCTACCAGAAGACAAAGAAAGGTTCAGCTTGCCAGCACCTCACAACTGTCTGTGGCTCCAGTTCCAGGGGACCTGGCGCTCGTTTCCGGCCTCTCTGGGCACCAGGCATGCACATGGCACACAAACACACATGCAGGAAAAACACTCATACATATAAAATAAAAATAAACTGTAGGCATAATGTTTTTGTACACTGTGAAGTTTACCCTTGTGTTATCCAAATACTGATTTCTCTGCCCTCATATCTTGTTTCAATCTGGACAGGGCACTGTAAGGCTTATACCAAGAATCTCCTGTCTCAAGTTTGTGTAAATAATTCTTACCATTTATTCTCTATCAAGAAATGATGATCACCCAATGGCTGGGCAGAATAGAGAACAGGGCGGGATGTCTGCTAACCAGAAGAAGGAGAGAGGGAGATTCAGATCCTCGAGGAAAATGGAGGGTTTGGAGCCATGAGAAAAGGGGTTGGGAAAGATTACGGAAACACACCTAAGTCCAAGGTGCCAGATCACTAGTAATATCCAACCAAGTACAGGGATGGGGCTGGGAGGAGCCAGCTTAGCATAGGAGGTAAGTTAGATCAATTAACTGCTCAGCTGTTCAGGTGCAGTTTTTTTTGTTGTTGTTTTGTGTTTTATTTTTTCGAGACAGGGTTTCTCTGTGTAGCCCTGGCTGTCCTGGAACTCACTCTGTAGACCAGGCTGGCCTTGAACTCAGAAATCCCCTGCCTCTGCCTCCCAAGTGCTGGGATTAAAGGCTGTGAGCCACTACTGCCCAGCTTGAGGCGCAGTTTTAAATAAATCTTGGTTTCTGTGTATTTTTTGAGGACTAGCACAAGGTAAAGCTGCTGGATTAATTCACTGTTAATATTTATACTAAAGAAAATTCGTTTACAATAAACTAAAAATAGTCAACTGTAAAATGTGACAGTCTGACTTATTAAATGGGACTTTTTACCTTTTTTTGGAGATACCGAATTTCCTGGGCTTGCATTTTTTCTGTTCTTCTTATTCTTAAAAAACTTCTCAAACCCTGAGAAACAAAATGGAGAAGTTCCACCATTTTAAGAGAAAAAAAAAACATACACACAAACAAAGACCAAAAACCACACACAGAAAAGCAACAATCCTATCCTCAAATGAAGCTAAGAAAGCTGGAGGAAAGCTATCCTGCTTCCTGCCGTTCTAAATGGATCCTACAACACGAAGCCCCAGGTCAGACACAGACTCACGGGCTGGGAAATGCGTTCTTCTTTCTACTCTGCAGATCTAGGTCTCCAGATGCTTCTAGGCGTATGGTCCCTTTCCTCAGAACACTAAGCACAGGCCCACGGCTTGCTCCAAGCAGAGCACTGTGTTCCAGGTAACTAGTCTATATAACACCTGTTTTACTTTCCAAACATGAGACTGGATCAACTCTGCAAAAACAGTTATTCCCACACCTCCCAAAAGGGTCACCCAGAAGTATCTCTCTGAAGGTTTCCCTTTTGCCAAGGTCAATGTTACATCCAAGTAGGAAAGGCAAGTAGGCGCTATAGTGGCTCAACATGCCAACTAGAAAGGGGAGAATGGGGACCTTCTAGCTGTCATGCTCCCTTGTCACCTGCTCAGTCAGTTGGGAGACAATGAGCAAGTCACCCTAATCCTATCAGGTTTATGGCCATAGTGGAGGTAGGTAGCTCAGTACCTCTGGGAGGTTTTGAATACAGCCTCGGGGAAAATGAAGTCAGTCTTCCCTGCAGAGCCAGCTGCTGTGAGCATCTCCCCAGATGACCCTGAAACAGGAGACATGATTAGGTGCTTCTGTGACCAACCTCTCAAGGTGGTCAGGCAGGATGCAAGGGACGGAATTCAAACTGACGTATGAGCCTGTCGCTTTATTACTACTTAAATATCCAAACAGAATAAATATGAACTAAACTCACTGTAAAAACTTATAAAGAATTTTTTTTTACGGCTATCATATCCAGTAGGCAGTGGTGGGCACACCTTTAGTCCCAGCACTTGGAAGGCAGAGGCAGGTAGCTCTTCTGAGTTCAAGACCAGCCTGGTCTACACACTGAATTCCAGGACAGCCAGCACTACACAGAGTACACAGAGACCTGGTCTTTATAAAAAAAAAAAAAAAAAGACCACACAAATACAAAGCAGGGCTGGTGACTCACCTGTAATCTCAGGATTAGGGAAGCTGAGGCAGGAGGACCACAGGGAATTTTAGTGCAGCCCGGGCTACAGAGTGAGACATTTAAATCAGGTGAAATGTCGCAGCATGTAAATACACTTGCTTGCCAGCCGAACATCCTGAGTTCTAGGCCCTGGGAAGGACACAGTGACTCCCAGGAGCTGTCATGCAAGCTATGGCATGTGCACAAAGATACAAATAAAATAAAACAAACAATTAACTAATACAGTGAGATTAAAATCTTGTAAAAATCCAAATAAAATACTGGAAGACAAATACTAGGCAAGTAATCTGTCATACCTACAATCTTAGCATCTGATGTTAAGCAGGATAGCTGTGAGTTCAAGGTCAGAATGGGCTACAAGACCATTTCTTTAAAATTAAAGAAAAAAAGGGGGGGGGCATTCCTTAAAATGGTACATTATGCCCTCAAGTGTATGTCTTCCCAGCGCCTGGTTCTTAGTGCTCATTCTTATGAAGCTGATTTGGTTGGACATGGTGGTGCCAACCTTGATCCCAGCACTCAAGAAGAAAACAAAACACTCAAGTTGGAACTGGGAAAGGTCATGGAGCTTCACGGTGAAGGTGGAAGAGGCCTGCTAGTGTTGAGAGGTACGAAAGCTGGCCGAGCTGATCCAGATGAGCAACCATCCGAGAGTATAATTAAAATTCAGATTTTTTTTTTTTTTTTAAGATTTATTTATTTGGCGGGCGGTGGTGGCGCACGCCTTTAATCCCAGCACTTGGGAGGCAGAGGCAGGCGGATTTCTGAGTTCGGGCAGCTGGTCTACCGAGCGAGTTCCAGACAGCTCGACTACACAGAGAAACCCGTCTCGAAAAAACACAAAAAAAAAAAAAAGATTTATTTATTTATATGAGTACACTTTAGCTATCTTCAGACACACCAGAAGAGGGCATCAGACCCCATTACAGATGGTTGTGAGCCACCATGTGGTTGCTGGGAATTGAACTCAGGACCTCTGGAAGAGCAGCCAGTGCTCTTAACCACTGAGCCATCTCTCCAGCCCAAATTTGGATTTGCTAACAGTGACAAGTGAAAAGTCCTATTTGTGATGAAAAAAAAAAAAAAAAAAATTACCCTGAGTCTCAGAAGAGACTAGACTTTTAAACACGGAAAGACTAAGGGGAGTTCTGAAGTCGAAGCAAATGCACACCATGTTATGATGCGGTCAGGCATCTAAGGAGGCCGGGGAACAGAGTGTGGTAGTTTGACTAAAAAATGGCCCCATGGATTCACAGGCTTGAATGCTTGGTCCCCAGCTTGTGGAACTGTTTGGGAAGGACTGGAGATGTGTGGTCTTGTCCCTGGGGCCGGCTTTGAGGCTTGAAATGCCTCCTGTCATTCCTAGTCCTTTCTCTGCCTCCTGCTTGAGAGATACGAGCTCTCAGCTGCTCTTCCAGCTACCTGCTGCCATGCCTCATGAACTCTTAACCCTCTGAGAGCACCAGGTTTCTTGTATGAATTGCTTTGGTCGCGGTGTTTTAGCACGGCAAGGGAAGTAACTAGGACAACAGTTAGTCCTTTTCTGATTACTTAGAGTCAAGTCATCAGATATGGGAAGTCAGTAATCTGTCATGTGCAAAGGCAAGATATGAACTCGGCACATGGAGGCTCTGTCTAGTCAGACCACACAGCAGATCCCTATCTGTGTCCCACCAACATGAACAGCTGACACAGCAGGCCTCACAAAGCCCCGTATCTCCTGACTTGGCTGCTTCGCTCAGCCCTTCTTCATTCCTGTAACACAGAACATACCACAGGACCTACCAAAAGGCAACGATGCCATTCTACATGCCTGGCCATGCTACCTCTAATCTACTCCTGCAGGGTCCAGACTGTCCTGGCTAAACAACTTACAAAGCATTTCTCTCCCCCCCCATTTCCTTGTTTTGCCCTCTTTTCCTTCATACCTCATATAACCCCCACACATCGCCATTACTTGCTCTTTGTTTCAGACAGACTATGGAATAAAAATGATCACATGGAGACTGGGCCTGAGGCACATGCCTTTAATCCCATAATCTACTGGTAAGAGGTAGGTGAATCTGTGAGTTCAAGGCCAGCCTGGTCTGCGCAGCAAATTCCAGGGCAGCCAGGGTCACAGAGTAAGACCTTGTCTCAAAGTAAAAGAAAACCACGTGACAGACCTGACAACACAGGCTTCTCTTGAAGTCTGAGTGTTGAAATCTATCTTGTAACTAGAGAACAGATTGCTACTGCCTTCCGGATTTTAAGGGAACCTCTCAGCCCACAGATCATAAAGCCTTCAAAGAGACAACAGCCACAAGAGCAGTTCTTGCCTGATTTGTTCACACCATATCCCCTCATCAATAAATATCAATAATAAATTTTTCTGATAGAGAAATATGAATGAGTCAGGCTCACAGTTCTGCCACACAGGGATGTCCCTAGTGAGAGAGAGTCCCAGGAAGCTCAAAGCTACAAGATCCACAATGCCACTACCAAAGTTATAAATGCTCAAACCACTGCCCAGAGAGGCGCCTCTCTCCACTGGAGCCCACACTAGGGTAGGGTTTTCAGTGATACAGCTGCCTCTGGATCGCCCATGCTCCTTTAAGCAGCCCCAACAAACTCAGTGACTCACAAACTAGACTTGGGTGGGAATGTTTGTAAAACGGCAGCTTTCTCTGGGAGCACAACAGTCAATCCTACAGGAAGCTCCAAAAGACACCATGCAAACAACTCAAAACAGCTTCAGAAAATCCCGGATACCGACCAAAGGCCCTTCCCTCTCAAAAATATACCAACCAACAGCAAGACTGTGAGAGTCACTCTCACAAAAAAAAAAAAAAAAAAAAAGACCACAGTGAAGACAGACTCTGATAAGTGCCCAGCTGCCTGAGAAGAGGAGAGGAGCCTAGTAACCTAGATGGAGCAGAAGCTATCCAAACTGCCTAGACAACTCTCGGACAGCTGAGTGGCCAGAAGAGGCTCAGATCAACTGAGCCACTGGGAAAGGTCACACTCTCCAACCTGCTGAACGTGCAGCGTCGCCATATTTCCAGTCTCCTGAGGTGTCTGCCTTCCACGCTTGGGTGGGCTCTGGTGATGCAACTGTCGGAGTCATTTCTGCTCCTGTATCTATCTCCACTAAAATTCACTGGTTCACTCCGCAACTCAGAACTGCCTGCGCTATAACGACCTGTAACACTCACTATTTGAATGATCTTCAACAGGTCACCCATCGGAACAGGATGTGGGACATGACCCGAAATGACTGTGCAACCCACAGCACTAGAAACAAACCTGTGAGCATTTTCCCGCCCCTCTGTGAAGCTACCTCCTCCAAACCCAAAGATCCCCTCCTGCAGAGAGGAGCCTCGTAAACCTTATAGTCAGGAGCTTAAAAAATCCACAGGCCCCATCCCCAAAGTTCTACAGGCAGGAAACTGCTGCGGGGAGGGGTCCTCTTCAGTGGTACTGACTGTAGGTTTGCAGGAAGCCCCAGGAATGCAGGTTATTCTTGCGTTGTTACCTACGTGTGGGCCTTTTATCGATGAAACTGTTTTTGAGTCAGTTTTGTAAGTAACCCTTCCCCAGTGCAGCCATAATTAATTCCGATAAGCTCATTGGTTCACAAAGCTAGAGGAATGAAATCTTTTTTTTTTTTTTTTTTTTAGTTTTCGAGACAGGGTTTCTCTGTGTAGCCCGGGCTGTCCTGGAACTCACTCTGTAGACCAGGCTGGCCTCGAACTCAGAAATCCTCCTGCCTCTGCCTTCCAAGTGCTGGGATTAAAGGCTGCGCCACCACCGCCCATCAACGAATGTTCGTTTTTGACCTATCATGAGTGCCCTATCTGAGGTAAATGGACATCTGTTCATAGACAGTTACACCACATATTAAGAGGGAACAACAAGACCAAAGATGAGTTGAAGAGAACAGCTAGCTGTATGGCCCCTGTGATGATAACACACATTTATTTGAAGATGGAGAATCAGCACGGGTATTCCCAATATAGCTACCTTTCGCCATGGGTGAGCCTCCTTACTATTGGCAGATGCACACCCTTTGATGATAGGTGTTAAAATACCTAGTAAGGCCAAACTATTTAAAAAAATGAAGCATCCGTGGGGGGAATTCCACAGTGGCCATCTTTCTCTGCTTAGTATGGAGACCTATCGCCTCTTTAATGGATAAAGGCTACCTTTTAAACGGGGCCCTGCAAGAGCTAAATGGATAAAGGCTAATACCGCTCAAGTGTTCCGATCAGCGGTAGGGTAGACACTAGTGGAGTCTGAAGCAGAAACCAGGAAGCAGCTGCGCGCGACCCAGCCGCAGGCAGGTGACGTCACGGCGACGTGCAGCGCAGCCCCCGCCACGCCGCCCGGAACCTGCGGACACAGCGCTTCCCTGCTCACCTGCAGAGCAATGCCACAGGCCCTCTCGCTGCTCCAGACCGTCCCGCCGCTTCCTGCGCATCCGCCACATCGCCACAGCTTGGAGAAAGGCCAGGCCAGGGCCCGACTGCCCGCCGCCCCCACCAGCCGGAGTAACATCCCCCGGCCCTGACGTCGCGCCGCCCGGGCGCGCGCACGCGCAGCAGGCGGCTCATACAGCGCCACGCCCCTGGGCGCGCGCGCGTGCGCAGCAGGCCGCAGCAGTGGCTCGAACTTCCCGTTTGGTGTCCAGTTCGCGGCCGGCCGTACTGCTTAAGAGCCTGAACGGGAGTGTCGCTTCGCGCTGCCTGACGGCTGATGACAAATGACCCGCAGCCAACTTGACCTAAGCACCAAGGGCCTTTAGACGTGTTTTAAATTGTGCATTGTCAACGACACCAATGGTTTGGGCGGGTCCTCGGGGTGAAGCGGCTCACGCAAACTGAATTTAGAGGCTCCTTCTCCCTGGTTGAGGGTACCGGTACCACCGGTTGGAGGTGTTCCCCGGTATTTTACACCCAGTCTAGATGCGCTTCGAGACCCCACGTGAACAAAGGAACTGTTTGGTACACGCCTCGTCTCTTTGTTCCTCCTCATAGACCTTTGTTTAATTTTGATTGGTCACCTGGTTGGTATATAGAGCACCTCAGTTGTGATTTGCCTGCAGTTGTGCTGACCAGAAATTTGGACTGGACACTAGGCAGGCGTGAGTGTGCAGGATGAACCAGTTTCTGGACGGTGGTGCTGGACGACGCCTGTTGTGCGTGGCACCTGCGTGTACCCACATTCTACAAGGATAGCATAAGGCTGCTGATCATTACGTTTCAAAGGTTCAGATGCCCGGGAAAGGCCATTGTCACCCATAGTGTTATATTCCTTCTATGCTCTGCTCAACGGTTACCTAGCAACAACCAGGTAGGCTTGGCTTGCTATAAAAGAGGCTGTTTGGCCCCTCCCCCCTCTCTCTCTCTGTCTCTCTCTCTCTCTCTCTCTCTCTCTGCCCTTCCTCTGCCTCTCTCTCTCCCTGATCCTCCACCCTCCCCCATGTCCTGGCGCCCTCTTCTCTGTCTCTCCTCTCTCCTCATCTCTCTCTCTCTCTCATCTCCTTCCCTTCCCCCCCCTCTCCCTCATACTCCCTCTCAACTTTCTTCCAGCCCCAAATAAACTATTTACATTATGGCTGCCACCTCAGGGGGAAGGGATGCCTCCGCTGGGCCTGCCTTGGCACCCTTCCCACCTCACCATACCTGGCCTCGCTCTATAAAACATCCTTGGCTTTTTAAGAAACACAACACATAGGGTCAAAGGAAAAGGAAGCTTCAAATTACAAATAATGAGACAATTTTAAAGTGGGTGAAAAGCTTCGACCTCAAAAACCTTAGACCCCTCGGGGTCTAGGAGAGCAATCATCTAAGACAATATAGAATGAAGGTGACTTCCCAAATAGCTAATTCCTTGAGAGCTGCTTTGAGGGTTTGCTATTGAAGTGCCACAGTGGAGAACGCGGGGCAGTTTTTGAGCATGTATCTCAAAGACCAAAGCCAGAGTCATTTCAGGTGAAAGGAAGAATCTGGAGCTGGAGAGATGGCTCAGTGGTTAAGAGCACTGACTGCTCTTCCAGAGGTCCTGAGTTCAATGCCCAGCAACCACATGGTGACTCACAACCATCTGTAATGGGATCTGATGCCCTATTCTGGTGTGTCTACGGGTGTCATATACACCAGTCTACTCATATAAATAAACAATAAATTTATAAATAAAAAATAGTGAAGAATCTGATGGCCTCCCAACATAAAAGAAGGATTTCTCAAATGGAAAAGGTTAGTGCAAGTAAAAACTGTCACTCAGGGAGGTTAAATTTGGATCCAGGTAAGTTTTTAATGTCAATGAAACAGAGATTTACTGGAAGAGACTGCATGGAAAAAAAAGTCATTCAGAGATCCATTGGAGCTGCTGCTTGAAGGAGATGAAGCTAGATGTTACTGGACCACTGGGAAACCCCCAAGGCTTGGAAGGAGGACTCAAATTTGTATGGTCTGGCTGTCAGAGGCATCTTTTATGAATGGATCATATACATTTTTTTTTAACCTTGCTGTTGAAAACTACTACATCCAGAGTAATCTCACCAACTAAGCATTGTTCGTCCTAGATATCTACCTTATCATTCAATAAACAAATAATTTTTCTCATAATCTAAAAGACTATTAAGGGCTGGAGAAGTGATTCAGCCGTTAAGAGCATTTGATGCTCTTCCAGAGGACCCAGTTCAGTTCCCAGAGCCCACATGCTTGCTCAGAACCATCTAAAACATCCAGTTCAGATCTAATACTTTTTTTTCTGTCCTCTAACAGTATTGAGGATACATATGCACTTACATACATGCATGCAAGCAATCACACACACACGAACTTTTTTTTTTTTTTTAAAGGGTTAGAAATATCTTCATGCAATCGGCTGTCTCGTCAAGTCACGAACACACAGTGAAATTTCAGACTTCAAAGAATATTTAAGGTGTCTCAGAAGCAACAGATGGTGAAGATGCCATCAGATTGGGAAGATCAGGAGAAACCACAACACACAGACACTGAAGGTATTGCAGTAATGGGAGATGCTCAACCCAGCAGCAATGTGGGAAGATTTGACAGAGAGTGTACAGACCCAGAGGGTTTTTCCAGGCATACTACTACATGACCTGAAAATGACCTAATTATATGCCTTGCTAAGGATGAGGCATTGGAAGTAGTTCCAAGGCTGATGGGGACCAGTTGCTGCAGTTCCATGAAGATCTCTCAAAGGAGGAGCAGGCAGAACTGGAGTGGGAGAAGTGGCAGGAAGGATAGTGGAGATTTTCAACCACCTGTGCTTGCTGGCCACAGAACAGCTGTTAGAAGTAGCTTTTTTTTTTTTTTTTGTTTTTTTTTTTTGTTTTTTTTGTTTTTTTTTTTGTTTTTTCGAGACAGGGTTTTCTCTGTGTAGCCCTGGCTGTCCTGGAACTCACTCTGTAGACCAGGCTGGCCTCGAACTCAGAATCCACTAAGTCTCTCAAGAGGCAGCGGATATGAGGTGGACAACGCCGTGAGTTTCAGGAGGCAGCTTTTTTGTTTATTTTTTTTTTTTCTACTCTTAGCCAGTTTGAGACAGTTCTCGTGGCCTCTGCCTGAACTAGCTTTAGAAGCTGGCCTCAGACTTTATTTTTTTCTTTTAGAAAGAATCCTGTGCTTTATCTGTTTATTTGTCATAAACCTTTAACAAAACTACAGTGGAAATACAGGGAAAAATTCGTTGAAAGCCGTGTCTCGCCTTACTATATGGTAGAGTAGACCAGGATAGGTAATGTATCAAATGGAGGAATGACAATAGAACACCATTCAGATTAAGTGCCATGTACCTGACCTACATAGTATAGCCTTTTAAGAAAGAAAGTCAAAGTAGCTTACTGCTTCTTTTCTATAACAGCCCTAATGATGAATAAAAATTGAAAGGGCCAAGAACAATCAATGGAACAAGCTGTTCTAGGAGCTGATAAGTGGAAGCGCAGGTTCAAAGCAACAATACTTAGGGTGTTTTACATTGTGTAACCAAAATTTAAGGTAAAGGCAAAACGAAAGTGACCATAGTAGTTAGAAGGCAACTACGATTCTCCTTAACACCCTCATGGATGTTTAACACTGGAGGAAACCTTGCACATGTCTGTTTCCTTTTTGTTACATAAGAGCAAACAGTTCTTCAGCCGTAGCTTGTGACCCTTAATGAGTTAAAATGACACTTTCACAGGAGTTGCATATCAGATATCCCACATATCAGATATTTACAGTTCATAACAGAAAAATTACCATCATGAAATAGCAACAAAATAATTTTATGACTAAGAGCCACCACCACATGAGACTGTATTAATATCTGAGTTTAGAAGGTTGAGAACCACTGTGTCAGAGTATCATATTGCTCCCATATAGATGTATTCAAAGTTGGAAGGGATAGCTCAGCTGGTAAAATGCTGCTATGAAAGCATAAGGTCTTAGAATTAAATGCCCAGAAACTACATAGAGGGTTGAGAGAGGCCGGGCTGTGAGAGAGCTCCGCAGTAAGAGCACTTGCTCTTGCATAGACCTAGGTTCAGCTCCCAGCACCCACATGATGGTTCACAATTTTCTGTAACTCCAAGGTCAGGAGATCTAATGCTATCTCCTGGCTCCGAGGGATCAGGCACACCTGTGCGTCTATACATATGTGCAAAACACCCACACAACAGTTTTTGAAAGGCAATTATGACACTCACTTGTAATACAAGCAGTGAGGAATTGTAAAACAGGCAGACCCCAGGGACCAGTAGCCAGCCAGTCCAGTCTACCTACTAGGCTCCAGCCCAGCCCAATGAGAGACCTGCCCCCCAACCCATGAGATGAGCGGGTGACAGGGGTGAACACCTTTAACCTCAGTGCTCATAAGGCAGACACAAATGGATCTTTGTGATTTGAGAACAGCCTGGTCTACACAGCAGATTCCAAGCCATCCAGGGCTACGCTGGCAGCCCCAGAACTACTTCAGTGTTTATTCTGCCAATGGTGACATCACTTCCCTTTCAGAGTAAAATGACTTAGTCAAGACCAATGCTGAAGAGATTTTATGATTCACCTCACTGTTACCAAGTTGTCAAATGAGTGAAATATTCAAATGAATTAAATATTCAAATGATTTAAATATTTGAATGAGTTAAATAGCCAAATGAGTTAAATATTCAAATGAGTTAAATATGTGTCTTCGGTATGAAATCCAATTTATTGATACAGTGTTTCCAGTCATAACATGGAATGATATGCATTTCTAAATAAAATAATAGCAAGATCAAGTTAAGGCACACTATTTAGTGGATTTGTAGACCCTGGCTAAGCACAGTCCTGTGAAGAACAAAACTATGTAGCTCTGCTTTTCAATTTGATACAGGAATTTGAAAACTGATTCATGATTTCTGGGAAAACAGTATTTGCCATATCTACAACTCCATTTTCAGTTGACCTGAACATGTTACCTGCTATTTTTTTTTATTTGCTTTTATTCTGTCTTAATCTTTGTGTGGATTAGCTCGGAGGCTGGAGAAGATATTGTGAGAGTCAGTTCCCTCCTGCCATTCTGAGGAATGGAACTCGGATGGTCAGGCTTGGCAGAAAGAACCCTTACCCACTGAGCCATCCTGCCCTGCCATTCTGAGGAATGGAACTTGGATGGTCAGGCTTGGCAGAAAGAACCCTTACCCACTGAGCCATCTGCCAACCCAGTTCCCTTCTAATGTTCAGATGAAGCCTTCCTGGGAACAAATGCCAAATGCAGTCATGATTTATTCATACCGCTTTTGGCCGGACCTATGTGTTTCTTAGCAACTGTTTTCAAGGATGAAACAGTAAAATTAGAACCCAAACATCTGATATTACAGATCTCACATAATTGCAACTAGTTCCACCAAACCAGACATTTCACATTTATTTTATTTTATTTTTTGCTGCAGTGAGGGGTGGGTGCACACTGTGCCTTGGCATGCAATGGTGGTCAGAGGACAAAGGTCAGGAGTCCACCCTCTCTTTCCAACATGTTGTCCCAGGGACTGAAAACAGGGCATCAGGCTTGGCAGCATCTTATTGAAACCCAAGCCAGAAACTGATGAATTGTTTACCAAATACAATGTAAACTATCTATCTAGTTTCATCTTTTTCTCTATTCTTACATTTATAATAAAAATATTTTTAAACCAATGAAGTTCTATTGCATAGGTATGTTCATTTGTCAGTGATTACAAACTCAAGACCTGCTCAACAATTTTAAGAAAGGTATCCCGTAACTTTAATTTTTTAAAGTTTTTTTTTTAAAGATATATTTATTTTATTTATATAAGTACACTGTAGCTGTCTCCAGACACATCAGAAGAGGGCATCAGATCCCATTACAGATGGTTTTGAGCCACCAAGTGGTTGCTGGGAATGAACTCAGGACCTCTGGAAGAGCAGTCAGTGCTCCTAACCACTGAGCCATCTCTCCATCCCCTAAAAGTTTATTTTTTAATGATAGCTTTTAAAACCTTTAACCTCTTTTGTAGCCACCACCCACCAGAGGTAGTGGGAAAAAAAGGATATGGGGAAGTGGACCTGTTTAGAAATGATTCTTTGGAGCAACTCTCGTCTGTGTCGTCTGGAGATTGGCAGTTTAGTTCACAGGTTAACAGCAGCGGCTCAGTCTACTCACTAACACTTTATGGATACAACAGCAGTCTAGTTTGGTAGAGTTGGGATAGTAAACACAATCAGCAGTGGTGGCCCAACCTAGCAGAGACAGCCAGGCCTTAGCCTGGGTATGAGCCTCAGCACAAGAGTCAGCAGGAGGGACAAAGGAGGAACATCAGAAAAAAGTTTGTGCTAAAACATCAACTCATAAATGCAGACAGAACAATCACCATTTCACAATTATACTGGAGTTAAACAAAAACTGTCAGTGGATGGTAGAAGTAGCAGATGTTACAGCAGAGACTGGGTTATTTCTAGCAGTCTCAGAGTCTCCCCACAGTTAACACTAACAACAAAAAGATACATAGTGATCTTATGGAGAAACCCCCAACACATGCTCCTGTGTTCAGCCCTCGGGGAGGGAGGCTGCTTTTCAAAGTGGCGGAAAGTTTAGGAACTGGAGCCTAGCAAGAGGAAGTAGGTTATTGAGGGAATGCTTTTGAAAGTATTACGTGGTCCCCGTCCTTTCCTGGCTCTCTGCCACGAGATAAAGAGTTCTCCATATGCTTCACTCTTTGTAATGCTTCCCCCACCATAGGCCAGGAACCCGTGCAGTCAAGGACTACTGGTCAAGTCTGTTGAAACCTCAGCTAAATAAATCTTGCCTTTCCAGGCTGATTTCTGAGTTCGAGGTCAGCCTGGTCTACAGAGTGAGTTCCAGGACAGCCCGGGCTATACAGAGAAACCCTGTCTCGAAAAACCAATAAAATAAAATAAATCTTGCCTTTCAAGTTCTTCCTTTTTTTTTTCTCACTATGAAGCCTTGGGTCCCCTGGAACTCATTATATACACCAGACTAGCCTTGAATGCAGAGATCTGCCTGCCTCCGCCCCGAGTGTTCAGATTAAAGGCGTACACACCACATCTGGCCAAAGTTGTTCTATCAGGTATTTGGTTGGTATAGTGATGAAAAGTAACTAGATGCCACCTTAGGTGTCTCAGCTACCGTTCTATTGCTGGGATAAAATAGCAAGACCCAGGCATTTAATTGGGAGTTTGCTTACAGTTTCAGAGGGTGAGACGGTGACCTTCATGGCAGGGAGTGGGGAGGTGTAACGGGAGATATTTTAAAATGCCACAGCACATCTATAAAATGCCGTCTATCTAACCAGTGGGACGGCTCTGCTTAGCTCTGGCCGCCATGTTCTGTACTAGAATCAAACCAGAAGCCAAGAGTGCCACAGCTAGAAGTGGCCAGAAACCAAGCACTCCACCACTAGACCCATGAGACGCCAGTGTGGTGGCTGGCTCTGTCAGTCCACCACACTGTTCCCACAATGCTTGGCTGAGCCCAGACCATTCCCGCTATGGCTGCGGTACCGATAAAAATGAGACTCTTAATGCTTAAAGATTATCCAGTGGATTTATTTTTATTTATTTTTTTTTTTTTATCCAGTGGATTTATATATTTGGAAATGTTTGGGTAATAAAGCGGAGGCGGTCGCCCCAGAGGCTTTCCATGCGGCGGGTCCCACAAACAGGAGAAAGGTCCAGAGTTTCACAGGCTGGAAACTTTGGCTACTGCAGGCCCCAATGACAGGAGGAAGTCCTTGGTTCCAAAAAGGATTTATTTTCATGGTGGATGGAGATTGATCTGGATGTACCCCCCCATACCCTCAGCCTCCCACCCCCCCAACCTCAGGGTAGACCTGAGTTAAATAGGGAAGGAGAAAGGGGGAGGGTCTAGGAAGAATGCTTAATTGGCTCCGCCCTTTGGCATTCATTAGTATGTAAATCTAGGACCTGAGGTTTGTAGTCACACCCTCTACCTGCTGCACTTTGGGAGGGGCTGTAATGGCCTACTTGACTGAACAATGTAGGTCCATGGAGACTAGACTGCATGTCAGGACCCTGGGTTTTGGGGACTGGCCGAACACCTGCCGTTTCTCCTGAACACCTGCCGTTTCTCCCTTGGAGTCTCGGGGTTCCAGGCCCATGCCCAGTCAAGAACCAGGATACCCTTACGCAGCCCCACAGAAATGCTCAATTAACAAGATGCCCACATAATTAGAATAGTTACCCAATATCTAATCTTAGATGTAAGTTGCTAACCAGGACTAATAGACACATCCGTCTTCCTCCATGGTCAGTAGCCTCTCCCTTCCTCTTTCCTTCTCCCAGCTCCACCTCCTCTTCTACTGCCCAATCACTGAGCTCCACTGCATATACAATGTAGCAGTAGCAGTAAATTATCATGCTACAGGGAAGCAGGCAAGCATGGCTTTGGAGCAACAGCTGAGAGCTTATATTCTGATCCCCAGGCAGGAGGCAGAAAAACTGGACCTAGCCTGGGCTTTTTAAACCTCAAAGCCCGCTCCCAGTGACACACCTCTGATGACAAGGCCACGCCTCCTGATCCTTCCCAAACGGTTGCATCAACTTATTAACCATTCAAACATTCAAGCCTATGCTATAGGATCATGATCATTCAATGCACCGCACTAGGTCTTCAGCAATGGGGCATACCACCACTATACCTACAGGTCACATTGAAAACACACATCACCACTGTGCGATTCCTGCCCACGTATACAAAGCTGGAATCTAACAGCAGACAAACCCAAACTGGAGAGAGTCATCAAAAATAAGGGTGAGGTTTCAGCTCGGTCGTAAAACACCTGTCTGGCATGTACAAGAGGCCTGGTTCCATGCGCGCCGCGCGCACACACACACACACACACACCTACATTGTTCAAATTAGGTCAGTGTTTTGCTTTAAAGCCTGAAGAGACTTGGCCACTGAACATTAACAAGGAGCCTTACAAGAGCAAAGGCAGCGCTTTGGTTGCATTTTGTTTGTTTTTTTTGTTTTGTTTTGACAGGGACTCATACGCTCTAAGCTGCCCGAAGACTCTCTATGTAGCCAAAGGTGACTTTGAACTTTTGTGATCTTACTGCCTCCATCTGTGGGGAGTGTTGGATTACAGTCATGTGCTATCATGCCCCGTTTATGCAGGCTAGAGATCAAAACCGTGTCTCATGCATGCTAAGAGCTCTTTGTCAGTTGAGCAGTATCTGTAGAAGGATTAGATTTTTTTTTTTTTTTTGTTGTTTTTTGTTTTTCGAGACAGGGTTTCTCTGTGTAGCCTGGGCTGTCCTGGAACTCACTCTGTAGACCAGGCTGGCCTCAGATTCACAGAGATCCACCTGCCTCTGCCTCCCGAGAGCTGGGATTAAAGGTGTGCACCACTAAAACCCAGCTCTGTGAATAAGATCTTAATGTCAAGGTTAGTTTCCTCTGATGATTGAATTAAGGCCAAGAAAAGAAGTATTTATTTGGTTTTTTTTTTTTTTTTTCAACACAGGGTTTCTCTGTATAAATCTGGCTGTCCTGAAACTCATTTTGTAGATCAGGTTGACCTCAAACTCTGATATCCGCCTTCCTCTGCCTCCCAAGTGCTGGGCCTGAGTGCTAGAACTAAAATAAAAGCATGTACCACCACACCTGGTTGGAAAGAAATATTTTTAAACTCATCTATTTTATTATTTTATGTGTATGAGTATTTCTCTAACATGTATGTATGTGCACCACATTCGTGCCTGGTGCCTATAGAAGTCAGAAGAGGGCATCAGACCAAAAGGACTGGAATTAAAATGTTTTTTGAGCTGCCATGTGGGTGCTGGGAATTGATCCAGGTCCTCTGTAAGAGCAACAAGTGCTCTTAACTGCTGAGTCCAACTCTCCAGCCTCCAAAAGAAATATTCTTTTTTTTGGAAACAGGATTTCTCTGTATAGCCCTGGCTGTCCTGGAACTCACTCTGTAGACCAGGCTGGCCTCGAACTCAGAAATCCTGCCTGCCTCTGCCTCCCAAGTGCTGGGATTAAAGGTGTGCACCACCACCGCCCGGTGACTGACACCAATCTAAATGTTTCTCTCAATGAATCCCTAAATACTATTTTCACTCAAATATCATACTCAAACCCATGGACGATGGAAGGCTAGGATGTTTTCCTAAACTTGTCATTGGCTTGTGTTTAATGCTGCTTTATCCCAGATTCACCGTACACCAATCTAGACATCCCATAATTGACGAGACCAAGGCCACAGTGGCAATTGTTGTGACCAGGTCTCCCTGCTGCCAGCCCGGTTCCATGATGGATACCATTGGGCAAAAACTCTTCCAAAAAGTGTCAGTCATGCAAATGGACTTCTGCCATTGGCTGGACTCTTCGTACCAAGCTGTGGACTCATAGAGTGTTTCCATCAAGATCTCCACCATCCTGAAGGCAATAGAAGAGAGGTACTGAGGAAGGAAATTTGGAGAATGCTCTAAGAGAAGGCCCAACACTTTGTTCAACAAATGCCAGACTAGTAACATTTTCTTTAGACACTATGATTTATAGTTGGAAACGTGATGTTGATTACACAAGGAGGCTCAGGAAGGGCCAACAGCCTCAGGACAGACATGTGATACAATGGCAGGAAACACACAGATTTGGAGGTGTGGGAAATGGCATTTGGTTTTAAGACCCTCTTTCACACCAAAGAGGAAGCGGGACAGGGGACTGCTGTGGACCCACATCAAAGGGCTCCTGATCTTTCACCCTGAGGCAGGTCAACTCCACCTTCCCAACCAGTTTCAGTGTTCAGATGGGAAAACTGAAACAGAAAAGATAGCATGAGTAAAGCCACCCGATGGAAAAGAGGAGTAAGGAGGAGGTGACAGTATGTCCGTCCATCCCTCAAACACACCAGTAAGCTAAGCTTCAACTGGCTAGTTGAGGAGTCCCTTCTTGTGCCTCATTAAAGGTGAAGGAAATCCAAGTTGTGACACGCCCTGGCCTCTGCCACCTGTGTGTGTCAACAGCAATTCACAGACAAGAGGCAAAGGGGCAGATGCTACCAACTCTCGCTTCCCAAGAAGAAAGGCAGAAGCCGCCATTTTGAGGTCCCCTCATCTCCACACATCTTCCATCATAGGATTTATGGGGTGTATGCATGGAGGTGGAACGTGTCTCACTGGAAAGGTGTAGGTCCGCCCACCTCCAAAACCTGGACCTTCCTGCATGGACCATAGGCCTCTTGCTTGAGTCTAGCAAATATTCCTAGCTCTTGGCCTCAGGCTCCTATGTCAACACCCAGCAACTGGTCATCCTCAAGCAGAACACTCACTACATCATCAGGACAGTGACCTCTGTGGGAAAGTTTAGCCCCCCCAAATACCACATAGGACAATGATAACTGACAGGCTCACCTGACCTAGAACCCCCTCCCTGGACACAGCCCCACCTATGTAACTGAAGGCTGAGCTTTAGTCCTTAGGATGGGTCCCTAGCTGCCCAGCTCAGAGCACCAGGATAAAGTGGACCAGGCTGTGACAGAAGCAGGCCTATCTACCAAGAGAAGCTCCACAGACCCTTCCCTCCCCATTGTACAAAAGGGGCGGGGAAGCACACGTGACTGACAGACTGAGGATGAGGACACCGACTCTCAGGATTCTGGGGAAGGTCCGTCCATGGGACACTGTAGTGAACAGCCCCAGTCAGAGAAACCCAGATGTCCCTAAGGAGACAAGGCGCTAGGAGGGTTGGGAGCCTCTAAAGTAGAACCTAAATCTTCCTCAGCAGAGATTAAACTCAGTCAGGAAGCATCCACTCACTGGACAGGCCTCTGAAGTTTCTGACCAATTGTAAGGGTGTTCTAGACAGGAGCAAGGCCATCTGTATGGCGCAGAAGGATTGGATTTAAAGGCCTGGAGGGCTCTCTGCCATAGGAGAGTGACTTTCCTGGAAAGTCACACCCAGGCTCCTCTGCCTAAGGAGTCCTACAATGGGGCACAGGCAGCGTTTTGACCCCTCATAGCAGCACACCCAATAAACAGCCAGGTATACACACTCGAAGTCTCAGCAAGCACCTGAGGAATAAGAGTCCTGGGGGCCACTAGTCACTTCCTTCTGGCCCGAAAGAGATGAAGAGGCCCGGAGGATGCGCTCGGGGGTCTCCGGTGTAGAATGCACATCTGGTGGGCAAGGCCAGCAGGCGGCAGCTGGAGGGGCAGATACGTTGCCTGGTGTTCTCCTCCAGGGTTCTAGGCATCCAAGTCTAGAGCAGGTTCCTGGAATAGTGACTGCTTCCTCAACGTAAGCCGGGCACACTTGGGGCACGTGGTCGAGTTGTCGTAATAACAGTCCCTGAGGTGAGAAAGACTGGCTGGGTTCTGCCGGAAGAATTTCTTCCCTAGGCCAGCTCTCACTATCTTCCTACAGCTTCAGAGAGCCTCACTACCAAGAAACGGAATTGGCATCCAAGTGTCGATTTCCCACAAAGCCTGGTACGTAGCTGCTGGCTTCTACGAACTAGCCAGGCCTCCAGCAGTCACACCCGGGCTCCAAGCTCTTGCCATTTGCATGTGTGTGTACCTGCACATGCAAAGGCACCCACGTGCCATGATGCACCTATGGATAACAGAACAGCTTGCAGGAGGTGGGTCTCTCTCCACCATGTGGGTGGCAGGGATCGAACTCCAATAACTGAGCTTAGCAGCAAGCTCCTTTACCTGCTGAGCCATCTTGTCAGCCCCCTAGCTCTCACTTATTCAGCCTTAACTTAGGATAATCACAACTTATCAATACTATGAAGCTTTCTTCCCTTGTGTCCCAAACTGGGGGTCAAAGTATAGCACAGCTCTGCGGAGTCCTTATTACTTTAATTTTTTTTTTCTATTTGAGCATGAAGGGTGGTAAGGTTTGGGCCCACCTGGCCTATACTGAGCCAGAAAGAGTAACTTTGATGTTGATCTAGAACTAAGCTGTGAGCAACCCTGGGCCAGGAGGCTTCAGAGGCTACTCTGTGATAAGTTAGGCTGCAGTGGCCCAGCATAGGTAGGTATTAATTCCTAAGGTAACCTGTAACCCAGGTTGGCATCAAACTTACTATGTAACTCAGGATGCCCGAACGTCAATCTTGCTGCTTCTGCATCTCAAGTGCTAAGATACAGGAGTTGGGGCGGGGTGGGGTGGGTGGGAGCAGCCTCTTGGAGATGGGGAGGGAGGGGGAGAAGGGATGGATGAGGAACTGTTGGAGGGCAGATGGAGGGGATAGGACTGGACTGTAAAAAATGATTAAATAATAATAATAGGGCTGGAGAGATGGCTCAGAGATTAAGAGTACTGTCTGCTCTCCATAGGTCCTGAGTTCAATTCCCAGCAACCACATGGTGGCTCACAACCATCTGTAATGGGATCTGATGCTCTCTCTGGCTTGCAGGCATACATATAGGCAGAAAGCTGTATGATGTGATCATAATAAATAAATATAAAAACAAATAATAAAATTATGATTTATGCAAAAAATGATTACAGGTATTTACACGAGGCCTAGCTCTATTCTGTGCTAGAAATCAAATCCAAGATTTCAATGCTTGTTAGACTACATTCCCAGCCCCTTAATAGAACTTTTAATTTAGACAGACAGCAGGGCCAACCCCAGCAAAGAGATCTGAAAGAAAGACAGCAAAAGCCGATGTCTGTCTCCTCCCTCAAGGGCAGCAGTGTCAAGTAGCACAAACTGCTGCAGCCAAGGACGAGGGAAAGGCAGTCTGCTTAGAGAGTGGGGAGGAGCCTCAGACTAGCTGTGAGGGACAAGCCACACCCACCTGTGAGCTGCAGGCCACACCCACCTGTGGAAGACCGCTGAACAGTCGCTGCACACGGATGTATGGCTGTCGAACGGGAACAACACATCACCTTCCTTGCAGAGTTCACAGACGAATCCCTTGGCTTGGCACCGCTGTTGAAAAGGGAATCAGGGTTATGACTGGCAAGGAGGTGCCAACTCAGGCCGAATCATTCACTGGCCAACCCTGGCCCTCAGGACTGGTGGACAGAACAGCTTAGAGCCTCCTCTAGACAGAGCGGCCATTGCAGAGGGGACAGAGGGACCCACCTCACAGTCCAGCTTGATGTGTTTGGCGAAGAGCGTGTGGATCTCCGTTAGCGAGCAGCTGAGGCGGCCCATGTGCACCTCCAAGAGGTCCTGGATGGAGTACATCTCGTCGTTCTCCACAAAGTGCTGTCGGTCTTGGAGCTGCCAAGACCCAGTAGGTGTAACGCAGAGCAAGGTTCCCCACGCCCCACCCACAGCCACGCCCCACCCACAGCCACGCCTGTTGTCATGGCCCAGGGTTCTTGTGGAAACCACAAGTTGCATAGGATGTCCATTAGGGACCTCAAGATTCTGGAAAAGCCAGAGGGAAGATATGGACAGGGCAACATTTCCTAATCTATATGCCCCACCCCCACCCATTTCACACACCTGTAATGTCCCTCGGGCCACAGTGGCTGCTCAGTGCTCCCGACCCTTTGCCATAACTTTCCCATGCCATCCGTGGCTCTTCCTAGTCCTGGTCTGTTTAAAACCTTCCGGTTCTTCCTACCCCTCACTCTGCTTGCTTCTGTACACAGCATGACATACTGCCTATTTCTCTTGCCTTCCCCGCCCACTGGCCACTCTCCAAGGGCCTGTTCTGCTCACTGTTCCCATAATTTAGGCCAGTGTCTGAGATCACTTATTGAGCAAAGCAGTAGGTGACTCTTAAAACTTGTATTTTGGCCAGGCACAGCAGTACACCTTTTAATCCCAGCACTTGGGATTAAATCCCAGACCTGACTGCCTCGGTGAGTTTGAGGCCAGCCTGGTCTACAGGGTGAGTTCCAGGACAGCCAAAGAAACTTTGTCTCAAAAAGACAAAAAACAAAACAACAACAAAAAAAACAAAACAAAACAAAAAACACCTTGCAGATTGTTCCACCTGCCTAAGGAGGCTAAGGTCAAGACCACCTCCCCAAGGCTAAACATGGTAATTGTTTTATCTTAATTTGGAAAACTGAGATCCTCAGAAAACACTGCTGTTGTGCAGAATATCCAGCAGTTTATTACAGACGTGTTCTTCCTAGAATAGATCGTGCAAAAGGCTGCTTGAAGTATAACGTATCTAGCTACAGGGTTATCTGAGGAATCTGAGCCTGAAAGATTCTGTCACCTGGTCACCTGAGACTGGTCCCTCTAGCAGTCTGACCTGCAGCAGCAGTCGCGCCTCCATGGCCTCCTTGCAGGTGATGAAGTATGGCTTCATAAGCAAGATGTCCTGGCGCAGCTTCTGTGGACTCAGACAATGGGTGGGTGTGTCAGCCAGGGCACACTGGTGGCACCGCAGCTGGTTCTGTAAGGCTAAGGGGCTGCCTCTGTACTGGCTTCATATTGCTCACAGGGTGGCTTCTCCTTCCTTATACCGGGGTGATAGTAAGGTCAGTAGGGACTGGGGAAGGTGCCCTCAAATCCCACTGGGGGTCCTACATTGGCTGATCTACCCACTCTCAAGTGCATATCCAGTTTTGGGGCTACATAGGAACTTGGATTCAAGACCAACCTCAGCTAGCTATCAAATTCAAGGTCAGCCTGAACTACTGTGCTCTCATGCCAGATTCACACACTGCTGGGAATTGAACCCGTGCTCCCTGCATCTAAGCTAGCATTCTAAGAACAAGCTACATCTCCAGCCAGCAGGTAAGTTAGGTAGACAGATGGTAGGTAGGTGGTAGGTAGGTAAATAGATAGTTGATTGATGGATAAAATTAAAATTAATTCTCTCTCTCTCTCACTACATACAAACACAACAACACACACACACACACACACACACACACACACACATACACTTTCTGATAAGCTCTGACTATGTAGTTCAGGCTGACCTTGAACTGGATGATCTTCTTGCCCCAGCCCCCTAATGCTAACATCATAGGAACACCTTACCTTTTCAATAGAGATGATTAGGGAACTTAACACTAACACCATCTCTGGTTTTAACACTATTGACCCAGCTAAGAGTCCTGTGAAACTGCACCTCCCACAGGGATACAAATCCATCCGGACTCTAACCAGGGCCCCAGCCTCACCCGGATCTCCACCAGCTCTTCCACATAGTTAAACAGCAGAGGGTTAATCTCCCGGAGCCGGAGCACTGGCCGAGACACCATCAGCGCCAGGTAGCGCATGCTGCAACGGGACACCTGCAGGGCAGGTAGCTGAGTGACAGTTTGCAGAGCTAGGACAGGTCATGCCCATCGACTCCCTGCCCCGCCCACCACACCTCCCCACCCCAACCCGGCCACCAACCACCATATCTCCAAAATCCAACCTTGCGTGGCTCAAAGTCCCAGTTGTGTACCACTCTCGCAGGGATGACAGCCAGGTCGTTCCAGTGGCAGTGACTGCAGTAGTACTGGCCGGTGTAGTCACACTGCCGGGCCTCACTGGGTACACCTCCTGCAGAGGCCAGGTTGTTACAAGGTCAGGATAGCCATTCGGGATTGACTGAGGTCTGCCTTCCCTAGCCAAGGACTCACACCATATGGTCCATCTTCCCTCCCCCAGGCTGCAGGGGGACAACAAGCTGGGCTAGGGGTTCTCAAGAGGCCCAAGGCCACCCCAGTGTCTACTTATCAGGAAAATAAGACAACAGAACAGTAAGAAAGAAAGAACCCCTGGAGAGACCCCATAAGTTAATAGTAGTTACAATTTCCATCTCTAGAATGTGATTGTTGGGGGCTGGAGAGATGGCTCAGCAGTAAAGAGCACTGACTGCTCTTCCAGAGGTCCTGGGTTCAATTCCCAGCAACCACATGGTGGCTCACAACCATCTGTAATGGGATCCAGTGCCTTCTTCTGATGTCTGAAGAGAGCCACAGTGTACTCACATAAATAAAATAAATAAATCTTTAAAAAAAAGAAAAAGAAAGAAGTATATGATTGTTGTATTCCGATTTCCTTGTTTTCCCCGGGGCCCCGTCTTTGTGGTCTCTCCCTGATAGCAGTATAACATAAAGGCACTGTAGTCAGAGATCAGAACCAGCGCTGGAGAGACGGAGGCAAGTCATGAAACAGCCAGGAACTGCCTCTTTTTATAACAATTGAAGGAATGCCTGTAACGTTCCTTTGTCATACCCCAAAAACAAGCTGCACGGCCTGCGTTGGTCCTAGGCCTTACACAGCTGCCGAGTGCAGCTTTCTCACACACACCCCCAGGAGCCTTTCCTGGCTCAGTTCTGCACTGCTTTTGGCCAGCACGGAAGAGGAGCCCCATCTTTCACTCACGTAGAGAGATAGGAGCGCGGCACTCGGCACAGCGGTAGTCCTGGCTGTCCAGCCCAGTCTCAGGGCAGATGTTCAGCTCTACTCAGCCTGGTGACTGACCTTAGAGCTGACACATGCTTTGGAGATGAGGTTCAGGCACTTGCTGTGACAGCGGTAATAACACCCTGCGGTAGGAAATACCCATCTCTCTCAAAAGTTGTACGGTACGGATCACCACAGCCTAGGAGGACCTCCACCTGGACTGATCCACGCGCACACACACACACCCCATTGGCTCCCCTGTAGTGTCCATATTAACTCAGGACTTTCTCCCAGAACTGCTGTGTGGCTTAGAATCTCAAAGAACCTCATGTCTCTGGATGTCTCCTCTCCTACATCTGTCTTCTCCCATTTCCCATTTCGGGTTTCCGTGACTCCATCCTTCTGGGACTGAGATGACCTCAGAGACCATCCTGATTCCTCACTTGTTTCTGAAGCCAACACCGACTTCATCTACTTCTTACCTAAACCTTCATCAGAGACAACCCTCTCTTCCTTTCTGCTCAACTTAGCAACCAGAATCTAAATATCCAGCACGCATGGTCCTCACTGAACAGAGAGAAATGCCCTTGGTCACCTCTGAGTGTACCTCTATTACATCTACCCTTAGACACGGTGCTTCTCCTCAAAGGCAGTGGACACATATCAACCACAGGGCCTTTGCACATACAATCCCTCCATACCACACCCTTCCTCCTTAGATATACTCCTAGCTTGTGCCCTGACCTCCAACGGCCCACTGTACCTTATAAACATTATCCCCTATACAAACTCCTCTACCAGCTCCACCCAACATACCATGTCATCTCCTAATCTGGCTTCCGATACAAAACAGTACCATCATTCTGCAATATTCTGTCCGCACTCTCCGATACGGTAGCCACCAGCTTCACGCGGCTTTTGAGCATTTGTAAAGTAGATAATAAATCTAAACTACCTATTGGACTCCTGTGGATGTAAATTTTAAAAACCCTTCTACGATTCATCACCACAACACTAAACAGCTCAGATCTAGATTCAGGGCCAGTAAGGCAGGCGTGTTGGTCTCCTCTGCTCCTCTTATCTCAGTGCACGGTGATGCCTGGTCATCTGTACGTGCTACCTAACTCACCTGCGCGTGACCCATGTCTGGGAGCAGGGTTTAGATAAGAGAGGGTCTTGGTCTGGCCCACCTGTGCAGGTGTACCAGGTCTGGATGAGGCCCCAGATGGTGGTATTGCACTTGTCGCAGGTTTGTTTGACGCTCTTGCTCTTCTCCTTGTAGAAGCGATGCTCTAGGAGAACCCGGATGTTGGGTTCCTCCTCATTGGGGTCCTGTAGGGGAAGAGTAAAGGAAAAGTCATAGGTTGAGTTAAGCAGTAGCTCCTTCCATCACTCAAGATCCTCAGTACATGCCTTCCAGGACCTGCCTGTCACAGCGATTTTGAGTACATGCCTTCCAGGACCTGCCTGTCACAGAGATTTTGAGTTTCGGCCCAGTGTTTTCCTTCTCTCGTTAGCAACAGAATTGTAGTTAGGCACCAGCCCTTAGGAACACAGACAACATTTCGCAGGCTCTTTGCATACAGGTGCCATATAGATCCAAGGGCCTGCAAGCAGGAGAGAGGTTGCCTCTGCCTTCTGCTTACTACAGTAGGGTGACTTTGGACTCTCTTCAGGATCTGGCAGAGTAACAAAAAGATGTTCTAGGGTCCTAACACTTCTGGCTGCCACCTAGACCAACTGTATGCTTTTCTCTCATAAGGAAAATTACATATGTATGTCCTTAAACTACTATATCTTGGGATATGTTCGCTAATATGTATCCCTACCCATTTCCTAATAAATATTCCTCTATAAAGGCCCAGAGTCCGTACAGGAGACACAGTGACAGCCAAGTCAAAAGACACAGGCTCCGACTGCATCCTGGACTTCTGTGGGTTTGGATCTACGATACACTGTCTGCTTCCACTGACACCTTCAGGTGATCGCCCTCCTAGGTCATACAGCTCAAAGTGGAATTATGTCAACACACTTGCTTCAGTGGGTGGTCCCAAAACTAACCCATGACTGTGATGGTTTCAAAGAGAAACACGTAATCCAGGACCAGCCAATCACTGTGAATATTCCCTACGCTTGTGACCCAGGCCTGGCCAATCAGTCATGATTGACCTAAGAAAGGTAAACTCATGGAAAGACAACTATCAGTTGCTGACATCTTTGCCACCTCCGAGTGCCTGGCTGAAGGCTGACGAACAGGAAGCATAGCAAAAGAATACAGGACTCCCAGCGTCCCCATGCCCAAATAGTTGCCAAACAATGCTTTCTTCCTGTGCCTTTAAGGGCCCTAGGATTGTGGTTCTGTCTCTCTCAATCAAGAGGGGCTGTACCATCAGGGAAGTAACTAGCCTAACCTTTCACCCTGCTTTTCTGTCTCTACCTCAGCCTCTCTGAGAACAGAGAAGGACTACCTCTGGAAGGAGCCAAAGGCTCTCTGTCCTCTTGTGTCCATACCATGCTCCAGCCACCTGTGGTGGAGCAGGTCAGAACCCACCTTCAGCTCCTGGAGCTTCAGCCTGAGGTGGATCAGTCTCACCACGGCGTCTTTCTGTTTTCTCTGACTGCTCTGGCAGCTCCAGGATCACCTGTTTGCATTCTTCGATTGCCTGCCGCAGCTGCTGGACATCCGAGGCCAGGAAGAGACCCTGCCCGGGTTGGAAGGCAACAGTCAGATGACCACCTAGAAGTTTCTCCCCATGGAAGGTAGACCTCTCCTCATGAGTAGTTAGGCATACAGCAGACCTCAGCTCCCTCACCCAGAGGAAGACTTGCTCAAGGTCCAAGAGAGTTAGCAATACATAAGAACTCACCCATGTGGATTTTGGAGTTTGAGGCCAGGCTTGTCTACAGAGTGAGTTCTAGGAAGCCAGGGCTACACGGAGAAACCCTGTCTCAAACAAACAAAAAGAATCCATTCGGGCTGGAGAGATGGCTCAGTGCTTAAGAGCACTGACTGCTCTCCCAGAGGTCCTGAGTTCAGTTCCCAGCAACCACATGGTGGCTCACAACCATCTGTAACGGGATCCAACGCCCTGGTCTGGTGTGTCTGAAGACAGCGAGAGTGTACTCACATACATAAAATAAATAAATAAATCTTTAAAAAACATCCAAGCGGGTCTGATCTGCCCACAGGCCCCTGAACACTTAATTCAGGCTATGTTTCAAAACCAGCTTCTGCAGCTGGGGATGTGGCTCGGTTGATAATATGCATGCCAAGCATAGGTGACATCCTGGGTTCGATTCCCAGCACCAAATAAACCACACTTGATGATGCATGTCTATAATTCAAGTACTCAGGAGGTGGAGGCAGGAAATTCAAAGGTTAAACTGGAGGACAGACTGGGCTAGAGACCTGTTTCAAAAAGAGGAAGGGAAAAAAAAAAAGGGGGGGGGTTATCCTCAGCTACATAGCAAGTTTGAGACCAACCTGGGCTACTTGAGATTATCTTAAAGACAAGGAGCTGGGGAGATGACTCAATCAGTAAAGCGCTTGCCATGCAAACATGAGGCTCTGCGGAGGGATTCCCCAGCACATGGAGAAAATGCCGAGCACGGCAGAACGTGTCTATGATCCCGGTGTTGGGGAAAGGAAACACAGTGATCCCTTGAGTTCTTTCTTGGCCAGCTGTTCTTGTTGAGTGAGTTCTAGATTCAGTGAGAGACGTGGTCTCAAAATAAGTAAGATGGAGCTAGTCAGGCAGAGGCAGGGGATCTCTCTGAGCCCAAGGCCAGCCTGGTCTATATAGTGATTTCCGGGTGAGTTGGGGCTACATAATGCAATCCTATCTCAGAGAGATGACAGACAGACAGACATACTGTCAGACAGGCACACAGACAGATAAGTGATAGATAAATGATAGATGATGACTGGCAGACGACAGACAGATATATATTTAGATAGATGATAGATGATTGACAGACAGATAGTAAGATAGATGGATAGTTACCTAAATAGATGTTGGATGGATGGATGGATAGATGGATGGACAGATAGTTATGTAAACAGATGGTAGATGAATGGTTGGATGGAGAGAGAAAGAGAGAGAGAGAGAGAGATAGGATTGCAATAGAGAAAGCCTCCTGTGGGCGGTGGTGGTGCACCTTTAATCCCAGCACTTGGAAGGCAGAGGCAGGTAGATTTCTGAGTTCAAGGCCATCCTGGTCTACAGAAAAAGCCTCGTGATATTGACAGCTGGATTCTGCACATATGTGTCATACACACATGAGATCATATACAGACACATACATCAAACACACATTTAAGAAAATTGTTAAAAAAAAAAAAATGCCAGGCCCGATGGTACACACCTTTCATCTGAGCACTTGGAGGCAGTGCTGGAAGACTCAGAGGCCAGCCTGGGCTACAGAGTGAGTTCAAGGACAGTCGGGACTACAGAGAGAGACTGTCTTGCGGGATGACTCCTAAGGCTGAGAGTATCACTTAGATAAGCAGAGTTAGGTTAAGTGGAGTCCTTATCTAACACGCCAGAGGCCTCAGCATTGCAAACATAAACACACACTTCCTCTTTAGAAATGTAGCTTTCTTAGCCATGCTGTTTCATCTCTAAAAAGGCTGAGAAAACGAGGAGGAGGCTTCCAGTTTAAAGACTAAGAAGCCAGCAATGCTGCCAAACGGGGCACAGTCACCCCGGACTCAGCACCTCTGGGTGATCTCTCATACAGTGACCCAGAGGCTCAGTCTGGCTAAGGCCCCACACCTAGAATGCACTGCTTCCACTGAGACAGGCTCAGACCTCAGAGCCAGGGAGGTCAGCTGACTTTGTCCTCAGTAGACATCCTCCCGCTTCCACAAGATGTGCTTTCTAAAGACTGAAGCAGAAAGATAGCAGTGTCTGTCTTCCTCTTGAGGGCTCATTTTGTGGCTAAGTGGAAGCATGTGACATGTTATAAGAAACATAAAACAGAGCTGGAGAGGTGGCTCAGTGGTTAGGAGAACTGACTGCTCTTCCAGAGGTCCTGAGTTCAATTCCCAGCAACCACATGGTGGCTCACAACCATCTGTAATGGGATCCGATGCCCTCTTCTGGTGTACCCATATAAAAATAAATAAATCTTTAAAAGAAAAAAAAAGGAACATAAAACACTTGGGCTTGATGGCATCGGCACATAATCCAACTGCTTGAGAGCCTGAGGCAGAAG
This sequence comes from Mastomys natalensis, assembly GCA_021653895.1. NCBI lineage: Eukaryota > Metazoa > Chordata > Mammalia > Rodentia > Muridae > Mastomys > Mastomys natalensis. The sequence continues at coordinate 69,161 of JAJTUV010002672.1, read as the reverse complement.
GATAAAAAAAATTCAAGACTATCCTAGGCTACAAAGCAAGTTTAAAGCTAGCCTTAGAAACTTCTGAAGACTTGAGTCACCACCTTTTCCCAGGACTCAGGAAGCAGAGGCTGGAAGACTTCTGAATTCCAGGCTAGCCTGGTCTACAGATTGAGTTCCTGGACAGTCAGAGCTATACAGAGAAACCCATTCTGGACACAAAAACAAAAGAAAAGAAGAGAAGAGAGGAAAAGGGAGGGGAGGGGAGGAGTAGGGAGAGAGGAGAGAGAGGAGAGGAGAGGGAGAGGAGAGAGAGGAGAGGAGAGGAGAGGAGAGGAGAGGAGAGGAGAGGAGAAACATACTAGGTCTCTCCTTACTCTTTTCTCTTCAGAACAAGCCTTCTGTTGAACAACACACAGACTGAGCCAGAGAGGTTTGTACATAAAGCACCATTTATAAAACACCCCTGGGGGGTGCCAAAGGGAATCAATCTAACACCTGCTTCTCTTTTGCTTTTTGTTTTTTCAAGACAGGATTTCTCTATGGAGCCCTGGTCGCACTAGAACTCACTCTGTAGACCAGGCTAGCCTCAAACTCAGAGATCCACCTGCATCTGCCTCCAAGTGCTGGGATTAAAAGCCTGCGTCTCCACTGCCTGGCCACACTCACTCCTTAAGAACCTGAAACTTAGAAGGAGAGAGGATGAATACCTCCTAACTGTCTCCAGACCTTTGAAGATGAGGGTCAGGTGCCATGAATGTTTCAGATTCAAAACCCAGGGGACTGGGTGTTAACTTGGGGACCACTGAGCCCAGCGGTAGTGACTAGCTAGAAAGGAAACTGTACCCCATCTCTTGAGTAGCCACCTGCAAGTACTATGATGAGGATAATTTCTAGAGGCCCAGATTCCAAACCTTACCACAGGGCGGGAAAAGTGGTCTTCAGACAGGCCGAGATCCATCATGCGCTCGGAGTACCGGAACTCGGGCTCCCCTGGGGGCAGCTCAGGCAGAGTCTCTGGATAAGAGGACAGACATGAAGGATGGTGAAGAGTCTGCCTGCTGCCTCTTTCTCCTCATCAAGTAGGGGAGCAGCTGAGAAGGATAGAATTGGGCCAGAGGTATTGGGAAGTCCACAAAAAAGGGGGTACTGGGAAAAGCTAGACGCCACTCAGCTGCCTGTAAAAGACTCTGTCTCACTGTGAAGGCCAGAAAGCACCAGTCAAAATTGCAAGTGTTATTCCAGTTTCTGATCGCCCTGTAAAAAGTCTGACTCTTGTGTGCATTGCTGAAAGAAGGAAAGAAAAAAAGATTTGTGAACACTTAGTAGTGTTCAGACAGACCTACAAGATAGTATTATAGAAATATCTGGCCGGGCGGCGTGTGGCGCACGCCTTCAATCCCAGCACTTGGAGGCAGAGGTAGGCGGATTTCTGAGTTCGAGGCCAACCTGGTCTACAGAGTGAGTTCCAGGACAACCAGGGCTACTCAGAGAAACCCTGTCTCGAAAAAAAAAAAAATGTCCCAAACTAGGTGAGGCCACACTCGCCTGTAATCCTAGCAGCTGGGAAGCAGAGACAAAATAACCAGTCTCAGTTTTGAGATCAGCCTTGGCTACACAGATGGACCCAGTCTCTAAATAAAGACACAAAGAAACAAACCCAATTTCTAAGGCAGATGCTTCCTGACTAGACTAAAGAAAAACCACTGACTGGCTATGTCACAGCCTCATTAAGTGCTGGGTGGACTTCAGGCTACCCCAACAACCACCCTCGTCCCAAGAACTCCCCAACTCCCCTACCCAGAATCCCTGCCTTACTTTTCTGATCTCAAGGTGAGGGTCTATCCACAGACACTGCAGCCATTAGACTCTTCTCCCTAAATCTCAGCTCTGAGTTTGCTCCAAGAGTGAATTCCCTAAACACCAACTGTGTGAGGCCCAGACACAGATCCCTGCCCTCTAGACCACTGGTCCTCAGCCTTCCTATGCTGCCACCCTTTAATGCAGCCTCTCCTGTTGTGTAGACTTCTATGTCCAACCATAAAATTACTTCCATTGCTACTTCATAACTGTAATTCTGCTACTGTTACAAATCATAATATAAATATCCGTCTTTGCTGATGCTTTTAGGCAACCCCCGTGAAAGGGTTACACAATCCCCAGAAGGGTTGAGACCCACAGGTTGAGAACCCCTGTTCATCCTGGTAAGGAAAACCTTAGAGTAGGTGGAGCATGACTATGCCCACTCATGCGAGATCCACGGGCAGGAAAGATTGACAGGGTTGATCTAAGACGTCAGACAGTCTACACAGCCCTCACCCTGCACCAAAGCTCACCTTCAGAAGTGACTTCTTGGGACTTCTCCTTGGGTTCTTGTTCATGTTGCCTTGGTCCAAGTTGCTTGTTGAAGGGGTTGAGGTGGGCCTGCCGGAACCGAACCAGCTTCTCGTCATATTCCATAGCATTCCACCTGCAGGGCCCAGCGAGGCTGAGATGAGTGTCCCAGGCTCATCTGGTGATGGCTCATCCCCCTTCTCCAACACCCTGCCTCTTTCACTTCCCAGAAGCTGGAGACATGGGGTACAACAGGGCAGTCTCACAAAGCAGCTTCAGTCCTTATCCTCCCGGAAGGCAACACAGTTACCTCTAACCATGCTCCGCTGGCAGTGTTTCCTGAGAAGAACCCTCCAGTGATAAGGGTTAGCCTAGTGATACAGCTTATCCCAAGGTGTCGGACAGAGAGTCTGGAATCTCAGGTCCCACTCCTGGCAGGGTTCCATTTGGCCTTGGAGCTCCTCAGAAGGCTCTTTGCTAGGTCTCAAGAGGGCAGATTTCTCACTTCCCCCTCACCCCAATCTAGTCAGGCCCCTGCTGCTAGCCTACTCCTACAAACACACCTCTTGGAACTGATCCATCTTCCTGTCTCTTTACTTGAGATGCTCCCTACAAAACAGAACACCCAAAAAAATGTCGTCCTTGTTAGAGTGTTCACCAGTGAATTCTCTGGAGTTAAATCCAAGGCCCATCCTCGACCTGCCATTGGCAGGGTGACCTAGACCCCTTCCCTGGCCCCAGCAATGCAACTAGGTTCTAGCAGGAGATTGTACCTCTCAGGCTTGAGTCATGACCACATGGCCTGAGTTGTTCCGGCCATGGGATCCCACGTAGCAGAAGTGTTCAGGTCCGCACTTGTCAGATGTTAAGATCACCAGCTACTCTTTCCCCTCCCTAGGGCTCAGCTCACAATGGGAGCACAAAGCAGGTGGCTCCTGGCAGAAGGGAGGGGCTGTCTGTGTCTGAATGAACCGGGAGCCGTTGGAATGCTGTTCTCCACTTATCTAGCCAGGTCACATTCCATAGCTGCTCTCCGCCTCTGTTTCCTTATCCAGAGGTGGGTCAATGTGGGTGAAATTAGTTCATAGACCCTGAGCACAAAATAAACTCAGCCGGGGGGGTGGTGGCGCACGCCTTTAATCCTAGCACTTGGGAGGCAGAGGCAGGCGGATTTCTGAGTTCGAGGCCAGCCTGGACTACAGAGCGAGTTCCAGGACAGCCCGAGCTACACAGAGAAACCCTGTCTCAACAAAACAAAAAACAAAACAAAACAAAAAAAAACAAAAAAAAAAAACAACAAAAAGAAACAAACATCTATGCAAGGTTTTTCTATGATGATAGGAAGTCAGAGGTGAGCGGAGATCTGGGCCGTGGGTACTAGTGTGCTTTCTCTGTGTCTAAGTCAGTCGGAAATAAAAGGAACTCTCATTCCTTCCCTGCTGCTCTTTCACTTGAAGAGAAATAAAAGCACTGAGTCCAGAGGGGCAGGCCCTGCTCAGCCCTCACCATGTGGGGTGGTAACCTGGACTGATGGCCCCTCAGCACTCTGCAGAAGCTCTCTCCAGAGCCACATGGACAGTGTCCTGCTGGCCCTGCCTCTAGCTCCAGTCTATTAAGAACTAACAGCTGCTAACAAAGATGCAGCCTTTGGGTAAGTCACACTGGGTGCTCCTCCAGTCAGGGGTCCCCAACTAATGCCCAGTACCTCCCAAGTATCCTAAGGAGCAGCCAGAGTGCAGGGAAGGTTAAACTGACCCAGGGCTCACTCACCCTTTCACCCTGAGTGAGGGGTCAAGTCACATGATTTCCCAGGCTGCCCTGCACCTAGCCATGGCAATATGACTGTGTTCCAATCAATAAACACGCGCAGAGAGATCACGCAGGGCTTCTCAGAACTGTTCTCCCCGCCCTTCTTCCTCTGTCTGGAATGCAGACGTAATGAGGGAAGCTGACACAGCCACTTTGAGCGATGACAGAAGCCACAAATGAGGACGGCCAAGTGAGAGATCTAAAGTACTTCCACCCAGGCTCCGACCGCTCACCACGAGGTTGCAGTCAGGTGAGGGAGAAGCAAACTTGTTTAGACCACTGCTGTTGGAAGGGAGAGCTCTGCCTCTGACAGACAAAACAGATCCCAATAGATCCTAATAGACCACTCCAGTCACCTGGAACGAGACGGACAGCCTCAGTCTGAACACCAGCTCTGCCAGCCTCCTGGCCTTTCTCTGCTCCCAATTTCACACTCAAAAGAGGAAATAATAATATACCACATAGGGCTAAGCAGTAACAGAGACACTCATGGGCAAAGAGACAGCCTCTCAGCCCTTGATCCACAAAGCCTGTTACTCACCCAGGTCCTCCTCTCTCTTGTTAGCAATCTATGGAACATGCCCATTGTCCACCCCGTTATCGCAAGGGAAAACTCCACCAGGCATAGGATAATGACAGGAGATCTCTAGGGACAAACTGGCCACTTCTCTCCATCTTACATGGGAAAATCGCCTTCAACCATGAGAAAGGCATTTCTTTAAATATTATATTCTTGCAAGGCAGTGGTGGCGCACGCCTTTAATCCCAGCACATGGGAGGCAGAGGCAGACAGAGTTCCTTTATCTTGGAACTTGTCTCAGACCTTGGACAGTCTAAGGCTGGCAGCCTGGTCTACAGGGCAAGTTCCAGGACAGCCGGGGCTACACAGAGAAACCCTGTCTTGAAAAACCAACCAGCCGGGCAGTGGTGGCGCACGCCTTTAATACCAGCACTTGGGAGGCAGAGGCAGGCGGATTTCTGAGTTCGAGGCCAGCCTGGTCTACAGAGTGAGTTCCAGGACAGCCAGGGCTACACACCTGTCTCGAAAAAACAAAACAAAAAAAAAAAAAAAACAAAAAAAAAAAGAAAAACCAAACAAACAAAAACCATAAAATGCCTTTATTTTTCTGTTGGCAGCACGAGCTTCTCAGAACCAGCCATTCCCTTTCTCTTAAAATCTCTCCTTCGCAGTTAAAACTTCTGCCTATGCACTCACACACAGACCAGTTTATTTTCTATCACGATTAGGATGATCTCCATGGGGTCTGATATCAGGGTTGTTAAAATGATAAAATTCATTAATAATAAAGTTCCAAGAGCAGGGGATGGCTCAGTAATTAAGAACTTTCTGCTCTTCCAGGGGACCTGGGTTTGATTCCTGGAACACACACAAGCTGCTTACAACCATCTTTAATTCCAGTACCAGGGAAACTAGCACCTTTTTTAAACCTGCTTGGGCACCAAGCATGTAAGTGGTCAACTGTGCAACCAACAGCACTGGCCAGAGTAGTGCAAGCACGTAATAAATATCAGTTACAACTTATTACTGTCAGCATTACTAGTATCTTTGAGAGTTAGGCAACTCTGATTTAAATCTTGTGGTTGGGACCTGAGATGGGCTCTGTGGGTAAAGGCACTTGGTGCCACGCCTGACAACCTAAGGTCAAGCCTCAGACCTACATGATGGAAGAGAAAACCAATTCCTGCAAGCTGCCCTCTGACCTCCACATGTGGGCCAGGGACATGCATATGCCCACACACACACACACACACACACACACACACACATACACACACAAAACAAACAGATAAGTAAATGTAATTGCTAAGAATTTATTAAAAATGCCGGGCAGTGGTGGCACACGCCTTTAATCCCAGCACTTGGGAGGCAGAGGCAGGCGGATTTCTGAGTTCGAGGCCAGCCTGGTCTACAGAGTGAGTTCCAGGACAGCCCGGGCTACACAGAGAAACCCTGTCTCAGGATAATAAAATGAATCAATGTGCGGGCCTATTCTCTTGCCCGGAAGTCAGGAAGAAGCCCAAGGCTGAGCGGAAGGATGAGTGTCTGGTTTGGTAACAACAGAAACTGGAGTTGCTGCTGTCACTGACACCATGTGGTGACCAGCTCAACCTAAAGGAACTGGGTGGAGCCCGCAGGAGCCCCTCCCAGAAGCCTTCCCTGGAAACCTGATGTTTTAGAATATAGTCAGAGGGGCAGGAAGACCTTGGCCAGAACTTGCCAACCACTCTCCTCTGGGCTATCTTTCCCAGGAAAATGGTTCCCTTATGCACGTCCTGACTGGCACTGCCACCACCTGACCTGGAACAAAGCAGGGGTGAATTAAGCGATGGAGCCATTTGACCCGTCTGCCTAGTTTGTCTGGGACCAGTTTGGAGAACCATACTGCCCTTTCAGCTGAGAACAAATAGACAGCACCCCAGCCCAGCACAGGCTGCAGGAAGCAACAGCTGCCTTCGGGTATGACACCACCTCCTATTTCCACACAGGCCTCACAGAGTTCTGCACCCAGAATCCATGGTTGACCTCAGGAAAGAGACTCAAGAAAGGGGAAAACAAAAGAAAACTGTTCCATCAAGCCCCTGCAGAGGCCTCTCCTAAAGCGAATAATAATTACGACTTGACAACTGAAACCCTCAGAGTAAACACAAGAGTCTGCGGTACATCGGAGGCACTGGGGGAAAGTTCAGGACAGATTACTGAGTATAAGAGCCCTCCTCCCGTGTGTTACTTTGGGTTAAGCCACCAAAAAGTGCTAGTCCAAGAGCCACAGGAGGCCCTGAGAAGGGACAAGGTACATCCTACCCGCTCACACCCGTAACAAGGATGGACCGGTAATCCGAGCCAAGCAGGAGCAATGTTAATCATTCTCAACTACCCAGAAGGCGCAACAAAGCGCAGCTCACATTTCTACCCTCTATCCCGTGAATTCATTCTGAGGATGCGCTAGTCCTCGCCGGGGCAGGTCTCTACGACCTTCCTCATCCATTTCATAATTGTGAAACCGGAGGCTCAGAGACGCTCAACATAGCAGAGGGCGGGTCCCCGCGGGTCTTTGGGCCGGGAGTCCCAAACTCAGCCTCTGAAGCCACAAGGTGGTTGAGGGTGAGGGGTCCCCATCTGTGGACGCTAAGCTCTGCCCCACGTAATGTGGGGACCAATGAGGTCACCAAGGCCTTGCGCACAACAGAAAGCCAGCAGGCGGCAGCCTGGAGCTGGATGTCTTGCTTGAGGCCTCTGCCAGTTCTGCACCCTGGGTGCGCGAGTCAGAAGCCGGATCCCGGAGTCTGGCCAGTGGCGATTGCATGCTGAGATCTGGACCCTCGCCTGCTTCCCCACCAGACCCACCGGACACCTGCGGTGACAGCTCCGCCGCTTACCTGGCTGCCGCTACATTGTACCGGACCGACTGGCTACACTGTAGTTCGCCGCCGCTGCTACACTGTACCGGCTCCGCCGCCCGCTGCTGCCGCCTCCGGCCAGGAGGTTCATGACACCGATTGCCCTACTGGCTCGCTGGAGCGCCTCCAAGTCTCCTGCTTCTGGTCCATTGCCTGCATTACCTTTGCCCTGAGTCTTTTCTCCTCCTGAGGTTCCCCGCCACGCCTGGTAACTGCGTTCACGCGAATGGCTCCACAGTGGTAACCCCTCAATGTCCCCACATCCCCAACACTGACATCAGCTGTCCCCAGGACACCACCATGGAGACATTTAAGATGCATCTCAAGCTCCAAAAGTCCTATCTGAGACAACAACACACACACATCACACCACATACACACACACACACTAGACACACCACATACACAACACACACATACACACAACACAACCCCACACACACATCACACATGCACACCATACCACATACACACTGTATGTACCATACAAACCACACACACATACACACACCTCATACATACACCACACACATACACCACATACACACACATACAAACACGCACACTAGACACACCATATACACATACACAACACACACACTACACACAACACACACACCATACACACACATCACACCACATACACACACACACACTAGACACACCACATACACAACACACACATCACACCACATACACGCACACACTAGACACACCACATACACAACACACAGACACTACACACAACACACACACCATACACACACATCACACCACATACACACACATACAAACACACACACACTAGACACACCACATATACAACACACATACTACACACAACACACCAAACACACACATCACACATGCACACCACACCACACCACATACACACTATATGCGCCATACACCCCCCACACACACACCTCACACACCTCACACACACACACACAACACACACACACACACCCCACACACACATACGTACCTCACGCACCTCACCCCCCCCTTTGATAGCAAATAAGTCATTCCCACCTGAGACCAACCTTCACTCAGCACCCCGGGGCAGCCTCCTTCTGAGCCTCAAGTCCATCCTCAGCCCAGGAGTTAGGAGAGACTACAGCCAAATGTCTCCCCTAATACTTCCTCCTCATCTGTGAGCAGAGATCTCTGAGAGGCCTTCATCACTGTCTGATGACTCTCCTCTGACGTTTCTACTGACTGTCTGTTCCTCATCCCAAAAGCTAGGAGCTAAAGGCAGGCATTTTGTATTATTTCTTCAGTGCTGGAAAGCCTTCACCAGGGCTTGGGTCTAAGGGTGCTAGTCACACAAGCCCAAGAACAGTTAAATCCCCAGAGGAAGACAAGAGGACTAGAAGATGGTCTCCTCAGCAGGTGGACTATGCCACAGGCACAGTTAGAAACACTTAGTGATATGAGCCAGTGTCTATACTAGCATTGAGCCCTGTCCCTCACCTTCAAGGAGAGGCAAGGATGGACCCAGGGATACCTCTGTCTTCAGTACTATGAGTCTTGACTCTTTTTTCATGGATTCAACAGCATTTTTATTGAGTACAAGTATACACCGTGCTCAGGCACATCACCAGAAAATGATCAGGACAAGACTCAGGGCTGCATCACCCAAGGACCAGACAGACCAATAGAAAAGGCAAATGGATCAGGTGTGTGCTGAGCCCCGAGAAGGAAACACAGAGGCTGGGAAGGCGGGGCCTGAGATTAGAGAGCGAGGCTGGATGTTTGACGTAAGATTGGAAAGGAAAGAGGTTGACAAACACTTAGAAAATGAGTTTTGAAGACTGTGGTGTCATAGTCGCTGTTCTGCTGCTGTGAAGAGACACCGTGACCAAGGCAACCCTTACAAAAGAAACCATTTCACTGGGGACTTGCTTACAGTTTCAGAGGCAGGCATGGTGCTGGAGCAGTAGGTAAGCATTTGCATCCTGATTCACAGCTGGAGACAGAGAGAGGGAGACAGAGACAGACAGACAGACAGACAGACAGACAGAGACAGGATCTGGCAGGAGCTTTTGAAACCTCAAAATCCACCCCGAGGGACAATACCTCCTAATCCTTCCTAAAACAAGTTCTACACACTCTGTACAAAAAAAAAAAATTCAAATATATGAACCCGTGAGACCATTCCCCTTCAAACCAGCACAGATAGTAAGGCTTGTAACTCCAACAGTTCGAAGGCAGTGGTAGGAATACTGGAAGTTCAAGACAAGGCTTAGCTACATGAGAGTTCAAGGCTACTCTGGAAAACATGAGACACTGTCCCATAAAAAGACGCAAAAAGGAAAGGAAATTTGTAGTGGTTTGAATGGGAACGAACCCCATAGTCACATAAATGTAAATACTTGGTCATCAGGGATTGGGACACCTTGAGAGGATTGGGGGCGTGGCCTTGTTGGAGTGGGTGTGGCCTTATTGGAAGGAGGTGTGTCACTGAGGAAGGGTGGGGTTTGGGATTTCAAAAGCCCAAGCCAATCTCAATGACTCACTCTTCCAGCTGCCTGAGGATCCAGACATAGAAAGAACTCTTGGGCCCTTCTCCAGCACCATGTCTGCCTGCATGCCACCATGATCCCCCTCCATGATGAAAACGGACTAAACCTTCGTTTCGGGAACCCCGAGATTGTATTATTTACTGAAAAAAACAACAAAACAATTTTCTAGTTGAGGTGTGGCCCAGCCCTTATTCCACCTTTCATCCCTATGGCTAGGGTACAGACATGCGCTTACTACGCACCTTTCACACCTTCAATCCCAAACAATGAATGTAAAGTTAGTTTGTAGAAGGAAGCACCCATGTTTGAAAGTGATGTCTAATTGAAGGACAAAGTGACAGATCAGAGAATACGATATGCTCAACTTTTATAAGAAGAGAAAAGAAAGAGAGGAAACATAAAGGGAGCAGTGCAGAGAGAGAGAGAAGGGAGAGAGGGAGAGAGAGAGAGAAAGAGAGAGGGGAGGGGAGAGGAGAAAAGAGAGGAGGCCGTTTTACTGAGACAGTTGTACAGAGACGGGTTACAGAGAGAGAACAAGACACAGGTGAAGACAGAATGAGCCAGAGAACAAGAAGGAGCCAGAAGATCAGAATATATTGCTAAAGTTAGTATGAGGCCATGCAGACCAATTCAGTCAGAAGCTGAGAGAGAGAGAGAGAGAGAGAGAGAGAGAGAGAGAGAGAGAGAGAGAGAGAGAGAGACCAGTTTGAATCAGTCAGCTTGGAGAGGAGTTTGAGCCAGAACAACTGAGTTGAACAGCCGGCCAGAGCTCAGAAAGAACAAGAAAGTATGGGCTTATTCAGTAGTAAGTCTCAGAGACTGAAACATTCTAGGCCTATATAAAATTGTACAGAGGCTAGAGGCTTCCAGGACTAGGCCTAGATTAGCAGACAGAGGCAGTCTGGGAGACGACAACTATACAGGAGAATAAAACCTGTATAGCTTTTACAAACCTCTGAAACTGTAAGCAAGCCCCAATGAAATGTTTTCTTTTATAAGAGTTACTGGGAGTCCATTTGACCTGTGAGAGGTGAATCCATGTCTTATGACTCCACTGAGCCCCAGAAGCTCACATGAAATTCTTTAGTTTACAAAAATGCTAAGTTTCAGATATATTAGTATTAACATTGTACTGAAATCCACATTGTAGAAAAAGCAGCTAGCAGGGGTTTTTAAGACAGCTGGAGTAGACTCACTATGGGTTAAAAAGCATGAACATTTTTCCCTCGGTCCAGGAACCTGTGAATAGACAGATATATAGATATATACATATATACATATAGATATATAGATTGGACAGAGCTTATCAGAACTCCATTGATCAAGGTTAAAACTCTGAATTTTTGAAGTCTTACTGTAACAATAGCATAGAAAGGGGAAAGAAATCTAAGACATTTTCCATTTTTCATATACCTTAAATTATTTTCTTACACCTTCATACTTTACATTTACATATCTAAATCATTTTCTTAGGCCCTCAGAACTTGCATAGATTTCAATCCTTTTTTTTCTTTTCTTCTAATAATTTATCAGAAACACTAGCCGGGCGGTGGTGGCGCACGCCTTTAATCCCAGCACTTGGGAGGCAGAGGCAGGTGGATCTCTGAGTTCGAGGCCAGCCTGGTCTACCGAGCGAGTTCCAGGACAGCCCGGGCTACACAGAGAAACCCTGTCTCGAAAAACCAAAAAAAAAAAAAAAAAAAAAAAAAGAAGACATCTTTATCAGAAACACCAGTTATTGGGTTTTTTTTTGTTTTTGGTTTTGGTTTTTCGAGACAGGGTTTCTCTATGTAGCCCGGGCTGTCCTGGAACTCACTCTGTAGACCAGGCTGGCCTCGAACTCAGAGATCCACCTGCCTCTGCCTCCCAAGTGCTGGGATTAAAGGCGTGCGCCACCACTGCCCGGCTAGAAACACCAGTTATTACTGAGACCAGTCATTACAAAGCAAGTTCTATTTTTTTTTTTTTTTTTTTGGTTTTTCAAGACAGGGTTTCTCTGTGTAGCCCAGGCTGTCCTGGAACTCACTCTGTAGACCAGGCTGGCCTCGAACTCAGAAATCCACCTGCCTCTGCCTCTCAAGTGCTGGGATTAAAGGCGTGCACCACCACCACTTGCACAAACCAAGTTCTTTTAAACGAAGAAACAGTAAAAAAAAAAAAAAGTTACATCTACAACCTGTTTATTCTTTAATATGAGGCCTGTTAGCAAGACAAACATGTCTGTCTTTATCAACAGGAGACCTAATAGCTCTAGAAAAAGCCTGATTTATACACATGAAATGAACTGACAAGGTGGGCACAGCCTTGTGGGGGAGAGGAGCTGGTTGCCTGCTGCTACCAGCCTGACAAAGCTAGTTAGTGTAGCTATTAATGCCATCAGAGATTTGAGAAGGATACATTATAACCGGAAGTATAATCCAAATGGCCTATGTATCAGTTAAAATGACAAAGACTTGTCAGTAACCTAGAAGCTCACCCTACCAGGCTCCTGTGGTGTTGATGATTTTGTAAGGGACAGAAGTCCAAGGGCAGTGTCTGTATTCAGCCCCCCAGGCCCAGGAGATCTGAAAGGCTTTCCTGTGGAGGAGAAACTCAGAGGACTGGCATAGTTTTATCAGGCGATATGGGACAATCAACTCTTCAGTATTCTGCTTGTCTACAGTTTGAGCCAGGTCCTGGCAGTGGGCAAGGCATTTGGGGGTAGTTTCACCCAGTGGTTAGTGTTACCACAGTCCAGGTGGAGCTGCTGTGCCCCATCATCTTCACAGTCGATGCTAGACTGTTTGGAAATGTCCTCTGACAAAGTTATTCACCTAGAACTCTCCAATCTAGCCTCAGGCGGATTTTTATAGACAACTGCAGAAAGCAGCCACATTCTTCACCCAAATGTCACAAGAATGATCTCTAGGACACATATTAACAGTCTTCTCTAAAACGTCTTCAGTTGGGTTCCCCACAGTTCAAATCCCCTCAGTAGCACTGTCTTCCATGCTTCTACTAGTATGGCCCACTGAGGTCTGCCTAAAGTGTCCAGTCATTTTTCTAGTCCAAAGTCCCAAAGTGCTCCATATTCCTCCAGACAAATGCACGGTCAGGCCTGTTGCAGCAACATCACAGTCTTGGTACCAATTTTCGTCTTAGTGAGGGTTTCTACTGCTGTGGAGAGACACCATGACCATGGCAAGTCTTATAAAGCAAACCATTTAATTGGGGCTGGCTTACAGTTCAGAGGTTCACTCCAATGCCATTATGGAGGGAAGCATGGTAGCATGCAGGTAGATACGGTGCTGGGGAGAGTTCTGCATCCAGATCCAAAGACATCAGCAAGAGAGAGACCTGGGCCTGGCTTGAGCATCTGAAAGCTCAAAACCCACCCTCAGAGACACACTTTCTCCAGTAAGAGTACACCTACTTCAGCCGGGCAGTAGTGTCGCACACCTTTAATCCCAGCACTTGGGAGGCAGAGGCAGGCGGATTTCTGAGTTTGAGGCCAGCCTGGTCTACAGAGAGAGTTCCAGGACAGCCAGGGCTACACAGAGAAACCCTGTCTCAAAAAAAAAGAGTACACCTATTTCCACAAGACCACACCTCCAATAATGCTAGTCCCTATGAATCTATGGGAGCCATTTTTTCACTCAAACCAGCAAGATGTCTCTTCACAGCAATAGAACACTAAGACAAAAATAGAAAGAGAGAGAGAGAGACAAAGAAAGGAAGGAAGGAAGGAAGGAAGGAAAGGAAGGAAGGAAGGAAGAAAGAAAGAGAGAAAGGAAGAAAGAAGCTAGATCACACAGAGCCCTCCAGGAGTCACACCCACAGAATTAAAAGTTTGGCCAAAAGGTGAAATAAAAACAGATGAGAAAGGAGAGAGCTGTGGCCCCAGCCATAACTAGGCTGGCTTTGACTGTGGTAAAATGAAGACTTTAATTTTTTCTTAAAAAAATTTTTCAGATACAATCAGCATACAACGTCATACTTGAAGTATGTCGATTGATAAATGCTCACATCTGTAGACCCTACACTAACAGCCAAGGCAGGTAGATTGCCATAACTTTCAGGTCAGTCTGGGCTATGTGAAATCGTAATTCAAAAAAAAAAAAGATTTTAATTAATATAACTGTATTGGCAAGAGAATTAGAAGCACCTCAGCTCAACTTTGGAATATGGACTAAGCTTTAGGTTTACACAAATGAAGAGATTTTTAATTTAAGCAGAGGGATAAGAGGAGACATGCATAAACAGTCTTCCTCAGGCTATAACCTGGCTGATCGTTACCTCAATTCTAGGTCTGCCAGGTAAGATTATTGCTTGAGACAGTCTGGTGCCCATAAGATAATGGCTCCTGCTGAGGGATGCTCTCATCTTGGAATGATGTATCTGGGAAGAGTGGTGGCGGTGGTGGCGCGGCGGCAGCGGCGTGGGCATGGGCATGGGTCGGGGCGGGGGCTGCTGCTGCTGCTGCAACCCAAAGGTGACTTGCAGGTTTGCAGCAATGACTGGAGATTTTCAAGCACCTTTTAAAAACTGTTGTTTTATACAGAGTTTTAAGTAGCCCAGGCTAGCAGACCCCTGACTCTAAGTGTAGCTGAAGATGACCTTGAATTTCTAACCATTCTACCTCCACTTCTTGGGAAGTGGAATTACCGCACATCTGGTTTGTTTGTTTGTTTGTTTGTTTGTTTTTCACATGGTCCAGATCAAACCCAGGGTTTCCTACATACTAGGCAAGCAGCACTCTATCAATCAAAGTCTATCCCCAGCCTCCTTGCAGGGCAGACATTCCTGGAGTGACTAATATGTCTAAGAGGTTAAGCAAGAGTCTGATATAAATGTTTAAGACAAAGGGACAGGTACATAATCAGGTGAAAATCAGGCTCTTAGCTTTGCTTTGTGTTGCCTTGTGGCCCCGGATAAGGAGTTCCTTGGTGGTGGTGTTTGGGTTTTTTTGTTTGTTTGTTTGGTTGGTTTTTTGGTTTTGGTTTTGGTTTTTTCAAGACAGGGTTTCTCTGTGTAGCCCTGGCTGTCCTGGAACTCACTCTGTAGACCAGGCTGGCCTCAAACTCAGAAATCCGCCTGCCTCTGCCTCCCAAGTGCTGGGATCAAAGGCGTGCAACACCACTGCCCGGCTGGTGGTGGTGTTTGTTCAGTTTTTTTGTTTTGTTTTTTGGAAACAGGGTTTCTCCATGTACTCCGGTTGTCCTAGAACTACCTCTGGTGGCACACTCCTTTAATCCCAGAACTCATGAGGCAGAGGCAGGCAGATCTCTGAGTTCAAGACCAGCATGGTCTTCAGAGTGAGTTTCAGAACATCCAAGGCTACACAGAGAAACCCTGTCTTGAAAAAAAAAAAAAAAAAGACACACACAGAGATACAGACAGACAGAGACAGACAGAGACAGACAGAGACACACAGAGAGGACAACTTTAGGTGGCTGGAGAGATGGCTCAGCCTTTAAGAACACTGGCTGTTCTTTCAGAGGACCAGGGTTCAATTCTCAACACTCACATGGCAGCTCAAAACTTTAAGTCCAGTTCCAGGAAATCTGACATCCTCACACAGATGTACATTCAGGTAAAACACATGAAAGCACATGAAAGAAAGGAAGAAAGAAAATAGAATGGAAGGAAGGAAAGAAGGAAGGAAGAAAGGACACCAAGGTCAAGTAGACCAGAGCTTTCGTGGTCCACTATCTATGCTCTGTAACAGACCACCCAATTATCGACTGGCATCAAATAGAAGCCCTTAGTATACTCACAAGGACTGCAGGATGTAACTGATACCTCACAGTTGTACCTTTACTGTAGATAGGGACACTAGACGCTGATGCCCATGTACCTTCTGGGCCTGTGGGGACCTGGTGGCTCACACTGAAGTCACCTAACAAGGATGAGTAAACATCCACATGCTACCTCCTAAGGTGTGTGGGCTCCCAGCAGCATAATGCTGGGTTCCAGGAGTGCCCTGTGAGAACCGAGCAGGAGCTGAGTGTCTTTTTCTGCCCCGACCTTGGAGCATCCCTGTCATGACAGTGTCTGTGCTGCTTAGTTTTCCAGTTCTGTAACAAAATAACCGAGACAATCAGTGCTAAGGAAGAACTGCTCATCTTGTTCCGTTCCAGAGACCGAATTCCACACTCCCCACTCTCCTCCACCCCCTACCCCCACCGTGGTTCCTGTGAACCTGCTGCCGTAACCCCTCCCATCGGGGCAGGGAGTGGAAAGTAGACAGAGGGAAGCCATTCACCTCATGATCCAGACAAAAGGGCAAGGAAGAGACCATCAGAATGTGCTGGAAAGACTGGGTAGCCATGCACAGACCTCCGGAGGGAAGAGACAGTTTGGTTCCATCTCAGCGAAGGACGGAGAGTGAAAGGCTGGACCTTACAGTTATCCCAATCGACATACAGGAAGTAAAACAGTCACTTCCCTGTCAGCCCTTAATCCCAGCACTTGGGATTGGCACAAGCTGATCTCCGTGAGTTCGAAGCCAGCCTGGTTTATAGAATGACAGCCAGGGTTATGTAAAGAGATCCTGTCTCAAAAACAAAAACAAAACCTTTATTGACACGGGATAGATTGCTATTCTAGATTTCTGGTCAGGTCACTAAGTTTCAGGGATGTTTGGTTTCACAGGCACAGCTGAGACAACACAGGAATATCCAGTCTACGTCACGGCCAGAACTGGAGTCAGGGTGGCCTGTTAGTGGCAGCAGCCCAAGTCTGAAGCCAGGGCCAGTACATTCCCAGGCTATCTTTTTCAACACCTACAACCACATGGAGACAGGATGGGAGAAGGCGCTGTGTACACCAAATTCTTTCAGGTGCCACCAAGCAAAGGGTAGGGGCTCAAACTTTGACAACACCCTTGACCATAGGGAAATGGGCGGCAGAGAGTCTGGGTTTAGAAGTCCTGCTTACTGTGGACCTCTAAGGAGTTGTTCTCTCTGGGTTTAGTCTTCTCCTTGGGGAGGAGGGAGAATGCTGGGTAAGCAAGCATCTCTGGAGAACCCAAGCTTTCTGACTGGATCCTGGGCATTCCGAAACTACAGGAAACCACCACTAGGGGGCACATGGAGCCAGCACACGTTTGAATCCTGTCCATCTCCGCTCCCCCCCAATCCCCCTTCCCGTATTTCATTAGCCCCAGCCAGCCCTCAGCTAACCCTTCTCAAAAGCCAAGTCCCAGCCTTCCCAGCGCTTTTTTCTCTCCCCATCTCTCCAGTTCAAATCCCAGGCTTCCGTCTCTTTATATGGCCATTTACATTTGACTTTCAGTGTAGACAGCAGGAGGAAAGCTGAAGGTGAGTCACCTTGTGGGAAGCCAGGAACACTGTGAACTGCTGTCTGAGGCAAGATATGCCAGGGGATCTGCTGCAATGGAGTTTAATCCAAGCAGAGCTTCCTTCTCTAGTTCCCCTCCATGACTCCCTGGGATGCAACCTGAGCCTCCTTCTGAGCAAACCTTAGCCAGCAGCCTGCGAGATAAGGATGGCCCTTACTTGTTCTTTCCCCTTTTAGATCTAAATTTCTCTCTCCTGAAACAAAAATAAACCTTATTTCTATGAAACATGCTTCAGTGTCGTCCTTGTCTGTCTCTCTCTTTCTTTTTTTAAAAGGGGCAGAAAAAGACAAAGAAATCTCCAATACCAGGCAGAGGTATCTGACAGACAGCAGTTAACTTTATTAAGTATACCCCCCCCTCGAAATATAAACACAACCCAGTAAAAAAACAAAACAAACCATAAAACATCAGGCCCGGAGCCATGATAAAACAGACAAATAAGCAACACAAATACAGAGGTGGCTAAACTGGGGAAGGACAGAGCCAGGTAGACTCACGTGGGGTGGGGATGGCCATAAATACTGAAGGACTTTAACCTGGGAGCCCTAGGGAGCCCTAAAGAGCCGGTGGGAAGCAAAGCTGGGGGCAGTGTCAGTAGCTAGATGGCTCTGGGGGACAGGTGCTGCTTGTCTTGGCCCTGGCTGCCACTTGGCCCCACACCCCAGCTGCAAGCAACTTCACTTGGGCCCCTGGGCTTCCGATTCCTCGTCATCATCTTCATACATCTCCCCCTCCTCCTCGGCAGTGGCGTCCTGGTACTGCTGGTACTCAGACACCAGGTCGTTCATGTTGCTCTCCGCCTCGGTGAACTCCATCTCATCCATGCCCTCGCCCGTGTACCAGTGAAGGAAGGCCTTGCGTCGGAACATGGCGGTGAACTGCTCCGAGATACGCTTGAAGAGCTCCTGGATGGCTGTGCTGTTGCCGATGAAGGTGGATGACATCTTGAGCCCGCGGGGTGGGATGTCGCACACGGCCACCTTGACGTTGTTGGGGATCCACTCCACGAAGTAACTACTGTTCTTACTCTGGATGGCCAGCATCTGC
This sequence comes from Mastomys natalensis, assembly GCA_021653895.1. Classification (NCBI taxonomy): domain Eukaryota; kingdom Metazoa; phylum Chordata; class Mammalia; order Rodentia; family Muridae; genus Mastomys; species Mastomys natalensis. Next base: position 50,702 of record JAJTUV010002672.1, on the reverse strand, counting down.
TCATCCACTTCCTTCATAGACATGCGCCCACGGAAGACAGTGGCCACAGTCAGGTAGCGGCCGTGGCGCGGGTCACAGGCAGCCATCATGTTCTTGGCGTCGAACATCTGCTGGGTGAGCTCGGGCACTGTCAGGGCACGATACTGCTGGCTGCCCCGGGCTGTAAGTGGAGCAAAGCCGGGCATGAAGAAATGCAGGCGGGGGAAGGGCACCATGTTGACAGCTAGCTTGCGGAGGTCGGCGTTGAGCTGACCAGGGAATCGAAGGGAGGTGGTGACGCCGCTCATGGTAGCAGACACAAGGTGGTTGAGGTCCCCGTAGGTGGGCGTGGCCAGCTTGAGGGTACGGAAACAGATGTCGTAGAGGGCCTCGTTGTCGATGCAGTAGGTCTCATCCGTGTTCTCCACAAGCTGGTGGATGGACAGCGTGGCGTTGTAGGGCTCCACCACAGTGTCCGACACTTTGGGTGAGGGCACCACGCTGAAGGTGTTCATGATGCGATCGGGGTACTCCTCACGCACCTTGCTGATGAGCAGGGTGCCCATGCCCGAGCCTGTGCCCCCACCCAGGGAGTGTGTCAGCTGGAAGCCCTGCAGACAGTCACAATTCTCACACTCCTTCCTCACGACATCCAGGACTGAGTCCACCAGCTCCGCGCCCTCCGTATAGTGCCCTTTGGCCCAGTTGTTGCCAGCACCACTCTGACCTGTGGAGAGAGAAGAGGCCGGGAGTAGACAAGACAAGGTGCGAGGTGCAGAGACCGCTAGGACCCGCCCTCCCTCCCTGAAGAAAGTTGGTTCCCTTGCATTCTATAACAAGTACACAGTGCATGACACATCTCCTCAGTCCATCCTGAACGTCACTGTTGAGTGCAGGGGATCCCAGCTGCAGATGCTATCAACAGGGAAGGGAGAATCTGGGGTAAGACCCGGGCCTCAGGGACATCCTGGATAAATAGGTCGGCCTTCCCTCTCCAGTCCCCTGCTCTCCCATTGATCTGCTGAGACTTTGAAGGGAGATGAGGCCTGTCCCTTTTTCAGCCACCTTGCCTACTGTCCTATACCTTTTTTTTTTTTTTTTTTTTTTTTAAAAAAAGCTTAGGTCCAGGCATGTTGGTACACACTTTCTTTTATATATATATTTTTTTATATATAAAATTTTTTTGTTTGTTTGTTTGTTTTTTGAGACAGGGTTTCTCTGTGTAGCCCTGGCTGTCCTGGAACTCACTCTGTAGACCAGGCTGGCCTCGAACTCAGAAATCCACCTGCCTCTGCCTCCCAAGTGCTGGGATTAAAGGCGTGCACCACCATCGCCTGGCCACAGAATCCTTTCTTTGAACCTCCAACACCCACTGTAGAACGGGAAGGTCACTTTTATCCTCCAGGGTCCCAGGGAACAGTAGTTGACTTGATCTCCTTCAGACATGCTGCCTCTGTGTGTCCACCTGGCTTTTCCAGGCCCAGGTTTCTGTCATCAGAGCCTGGAGCAAGAGAACTTACCAAAGATGAAGTTGTCAGGCCTGAATAGGTGTCCAAAGGCCCCAGACCGAACGCTGTCCATGGTTCCAGGTTCCAAGTCCACCAGAATGGCCCTGGGCACATATTTGTGAGCTGAAGAAGAGTCAGTGATATGAGTTAAAGAGTCAAGGGAATCTATCTACTTCTCTCTGAATCTTGCTCCCAGCCTGCCAGTCTCCTGTTGTAACCCTAAGTGCTGGAACTTATCATAGGCATGGATCCAGGACACTCAGACAGGTGGGCTCAAGTCATATGCTCTACAGTACCGGTTAAGACAGTACAAGTTATTAAGTAGCCTCAACCAAGTCCCCAGTGACCCCCGCTAAGGATGCATCATCTAGTCTCCTGCCTGTCCCTAGACTACATAAAGCCATCACGGCCATTAAATATATTTGCATATCATGTCGTGGTAGCCTCTCTTTATCCTGACAGTTTCCAGTCACACCGGCCAGCCTCTTGGTCAGTTAAGAGAGGCGCAGATATAGACTCCAGGATTCACTTCTGCGGGAGCCCTCTTTGCCAGGGTCGGGATGGATGTGGATGGTACTCACAGGAGGCCTCGTTATAGTATACACTGATGCGTTCCAGCTGCAGCTCTGAGTCCCCCACATAGTTGCCGCTGGGGTCTATGCCGTGCTCATCACTAATCACCTCCCAGAACTGTGTGAGGAAGAAAAGAGTTCTTCAGACATTTGAAACTCTTCTGGACCTTTGCTCTTCCGAAGTCTTAAAGCTCTCAGTACAAAATTAGAACCCAGGGATCTTCCTAGGTCCAACATAAGGCTTTAGAAAAGAGCAAATACGCATACCTGCTCTCTGCACTCTCTGGCTGACATTACCAGGCCCCTAGAGTGGACTAGGACTCAAGACACAAGGTGGGGTCTACACAGCTCTATGCCTGTAGGCAAATTGCAGATATCTCCTGGGGTCCTTTTTATTCTTTTCAGGAAAGGAGTCAGAGCTGCCCAGAGCAGGTGGAAGGACAGGAAGAAAGGACAGAGATCAGATCCAGCATTGGTTTCTCAGCTGTTACACGTAACCCTCAGTGCCAGGGCCTGTCACACACACTGACAGAGTCCATCATGTCTGCTGTCTCCTGGGCCTCAGGCAGTGTGACCCACAGGTGGATCTCTGAAGGAGCACAGGAGTTTCCAGCAGTAGAATGGCTTGTCTGAGGTCACACACGATATCCAGGAGCCTGGAAACACCCAGGATCAGTGACTCACTGGCTGCTACGCTGAGGCCCTTGCACAAGAACAAATGCTCCTCACATAGGGCTACCAGCATTTCAGTGAGGCAAGGCAGCACAGAGCATAGGCTGAGGCGCAGGGTTCACAGTTGCCTCCTAGAGGCTTAGTGTGTTTTGGTGTCTCCCTCTGTACAATGGGCTAGCTGCATAAGAGCAAGCTCCTGTGAAAACATCCCTCTGCAGAGCAGAGAGACAGCGTGACAGGTAATCAGCACTGTTACATAGTCCTGGGGGCCAGGAAGGGAGGTGATCAAAGGGTTAGGGCACACAGACTGCCCAGCCTTGCGGGGGAGGAGGTATGGGGGAGTGCCTCCTTGGGCTCTGAGATCCCTCATCCTTGTGTATTCCTTACTGGTCAGGCGGGAGAGACTTACAGATAAGTTGTTGATATAAAGGTCTAGAGACAAAGGGCCTCTCTGTGGGCGTCCTGTGCAGGAGAGGACTATTCAGAGTTGAAAGCTGGTTAAAAAACAGTCAACAGGTGCCTGTCCCTGTTTGTATGTCTGAGAGACATCCTGAGGCCTGGGCTTCTGCTGAGAGAAAGAGACTTTTCACTGTCTACATTTTGTTGCCGTTGGATTTTTTTTTTTTTTTTTTTTTTTTTTTTGGTCATGTGGACGTTAGCTTTTTATTAAAAAAAAAAAATTAGTGAAAAATATTTTTAAGTGAGCTGGTGACACAGCTCGGCTCAGTTCAGAACACTTGTTGCTCTTGCAGAGGACCCAGGATTGGTTCATAACACTCACAGGGCAGCTAACAATCATCTGTAACTCCAGGGTCAGGGCATCCAACACCCATTCTGGCCTTTACATGGTGCACAGATGTACACACGGGCAAGACACCCATACTCAAGACAGTTGTTTAATCTTTCAAAAAAAATATAAAATTCTAAAAGCAGTCCAAACAGATCATCCCCCAGAGCATACAGGTATCTGACAACTCTTTCTGAGGGACCCATCTCAGAAGCCATCCCTCACCAAAGGGGCCTGGATTTCATCTTCCCTGTTGGGTATTTTTAAAATTTTAATTTATTTTCAATTGTGTGTGAGTGTGTCTGAGTGTGGGTAAGTATGGGTATGTGCCTATGTGTGTGCGCACATGTGGTGTGCACCATGGGCTGGAGACACGGCTGTTCTTATAGAAGACTCAAGTCCAGTTCCAGACACCGCCCACATGGTGGCTCACAACTGTAATTCCAGTTTCAGGGGGCTGATACCCTTTTTTGACCTGTATATGAACCAGGCACACACACACACATACACATGCATGCACACAGACACACTTTTTAGATATACACATTTTAAAACTTAATATGTGGTAGGACACCTTATCTGTAGTGTTCCTTTTATTTTATTAGAGTCGAGAAGCAATCTTGTCAATCCTCCTGCCTCAGCCTCTCCGGTAAGTTGAACTATGAGTGCGCAGCCATATGCTCAGTTCTTTTGGGACATTTCAGTTTCTGCCTTGTTCACTCTGTTGGAGACCAAACCTAATGGCCTCTTACATTCTAAATACATGCTTTAGCCATGTCTCCAGCAGCTGGTGTTTTAATTTTTACGTGAGAAACATATCAACAATTGCATTTGTAAATTACAAATAATAAAGCGTGGATCAAGATAAAAATTTTCCCAGGTCCGGTAGTATATGGCAGTAATACCAGGACTTAGTGGAGGCTGGAGGATCATCAGTTCAGGGCCAGTTTAAGCTACACACATTGAGATGCTAACATAAAATAACACACAAAAAAAACCTTATAAGAAAATATTACCACATAGACTATTTAATATGTAAATGAACATACATCACTACAAAACAAAACAAAACAAAACAACAAAAAACACCTGATGTAGTGAACCCAATCTAAACCCATCCAGGCTCAGCTTCCCTTAGACCACAGCACAGGCTCCAGTCTGCAAACCGCAGGGCTGCTGTCCGCGGTGCTGACCCTTTTGGGGAGAGGGTCGCCGGCAACAGGGTAGTGGGACATGAACAGAAGTAGAGTTGGGTGTGGCTCCCAACGACAGGACCATGAGCCCTGTAAGATGTTCAATTCCCTTGAAACTCTCAGTGCCCTTCTCACCAGGTCCATTGGCTCTCAGGTGGGCCACACCCTTCAGAGACTTCTACTGGGCTGAGTGTGTTCTGGGGCACAGACAGGAGGTGTAAGACAAAAGCTCTGTAAAGACACTTTCTAGGGGACCCTTTTATAGGAGAATGCATCTAGGATCTCAGGCCCTTACAAAGGGAGCCAACAAAGGGTGGGCTAGTCATATCTGCTCCTATTGGGGGAGCACGTGTCACCACCGGCCTTGACACATCTGCACACACCTAAACTAAAATTCCTGCCTTGCTCAAATCCACGGTGTGATCCGAGTCAAGTGACTCAGCTTCCAGAACCTTCATCTTTCTCAGCCTTAAGGGAGGGTGACACCCATACCACACACTTCACAAGATGTAATAGTGCACCGGCCTGGTGCTTTCACACGCTCACGGGTGTGTGTGTGTGTGTGTGTGTGTGAGAGAGAGAGAGAGAGAGAGAGAGAGAGCCTTATGAATTGCTAATGCCCCCTTCTGCTGCTTCTAAGTATTTTCTCCCGGCTTCACACTTCTCTCCCTGTCTCCACCCCACCCACACTTCCACCCAATCACCTCTCTGAAGCCAGCGGCCCTTTGTGCTAAGATAGGCGCCACCCAAAGACCAATAAGCAAAAAAGCAGCCCTCCAAGCCCACTGCCTCATTGGCTGCAGGTGGCAAGGAAGAACTTTCTCCTTTGTAGCTCACAGCAGGGACCCTAAAGCCAGCTACAAAAATAGGAAGTAAATCTGACCAAGGAAGTTTATTTTGCCTGGGGCAGACACTAAGCAGGTAAATCCCCACAGGGTCTGAGCCTTCAGCCTTGTCTCTGGGAGATCCTCCAGGGCCGAGGGCTGGATGGAACCTGCCAAAATGCCTCGTGCTGATCACTACGAAGGGAGCCGGTGGAAATGGCAGACACCCCTGTTCAGAAAATTTACTCATTATTTGCATTGTAAAAAGAATTGGCATTAAAAATTTAAACACTCGTATTTAAAAAAAAAAAACCCTAAATATTAAAAAATGGGCGAACCTAGTGCTGAGAAGCGTAACGGACCTCAGCTGGGTCCGACACTCAGGCGTGTTCTACCGCCAGAGCACCTCACGTGGAGCCTGGGTGTGGACCTGACTTCTAGGCCTTACTGAACAGGAGACCCGTGAGAGCACAATACAGCACAGTTTCAGCAAGGTCACCAAAGAGGCCTTCGGATAGGAAACCTCCCCTCCCCCACTCGCCCCTTCCCTTTTCAGGAGCAGATGTTCAGGGAAAGCCTGGCACCTGTGACCACATTAATGAGCCCTCACCCTCCCCTCAGGCCAGGGCAGCTGTCACTGATCATCCCAGGAGTCCTGATTTGATCTGAGGCTCCTGCCTTAGGCTTCCTCTGTGTGCCCCCCTGCCCTCCACTCTCCAGCCCCACCCAAATTTCCTTTGTAGGATAGAAACAGCTGTCTCCTCTGTGATTAGGGAGTCTCCCCGGCGCTATTTCCCTCCCCCTTTAACTAGAGGAGAGGGAGAGCCAAACTTGTAATTTACATGGTAGCCACGTGACTGCCCCAGCTCGTGGTAATTAGCTTTTTTGTTCCTGCCCGGTTTCTATGGCAACAGCCTCCAGAGGTACTCTCTGCTTCGTCCCCTCCCTCCCAGGACCTGTCTACCCAACCTCCTCCTTTGGGAACTACACACCATCCCTAAGCTACGTCCAGCATCCATCTGGACAAAGCTCCGATTCACATTGTTCCGAAGGGAGAAGACTGAGGTAGCTGACCCCACCCACTCAAACACAGCCCAGCCGGAGGCAGGGCTTCTGCAGGAATCAAGTGGTTCTGTCTTCCACTTGCTGTGTGACCTTGGGTAAGGAACAGCCTCCTAGGACTTGGAAACAGGACAGCTACCTCACTACCGATAGTAGGATTGCGGAGTCACTGTACCAACCCCTCCTCCGTTTTTGTTTTTTTTTTTTTTTTTTTTTCTTTTGCCTCGGCTTCAATCCCTGGAGGCGGGCTAACAATAGAGGGGAAACTGAGGTAATCCTTGCAGTCGGCTTTGTTTAGTGCTCAATCCCGACTGGGAGGCCTTGGGAGGGCACAGTTAGAGATGGGAAATTTGCACAGATAGAGTCCAGTTCTGGATCAAGGTCATTGGAGTGCAGGCCGAACTCCTCCAACAAAGGAACAGGGCGGGCAAGGAAACGGGGTGAGCTGACCGAGGTTGAGGATGTGAGGGTGGCCTTGTTCCCTGAAGACCGGCTAGTTCTCAGTGGGGATCCAGGCATGTATAGTCATTATGGGTTTAGAGGAGAGCCCCACCCAAAGTTGCCCGACACACCCATCTTACTCAAGGCTTAAGTGGCAGCCTCAAAGAAGGCCACGCCCAGTCGGCGCCCCCCAACCACATCCCCTATACCTGATGGTACCATGGTGTGTGGGTGCGCAGAATGGATGAAAATGAGAGTCAGAAGGGTTACCCCAGCCTTCCGCTGCAACCTGGGCGCAGAGCAGAGTGACGCAAGTGAGGGTAGCAGATTGGGGACCCCGGGGTCCCAAGAGCCGGGCAAGGGACTGGGCTCTTCCCTTTGTTCCGCTGGCGGCTCCCAGAGCCGCCTTTCTCTCCTTCCCTCCCTCCCTCCCTGGGGCTGGCGCTCGCAGGGACCCAGGAAGCCGGACGGCTCAGCCTCACCTTGGCCCCTATCTGGTTGCCGCACTGGCCGGCCTGGATGTGCACGATCTCCCTCATGCTGACTTCACGCGGCTACAGACGAAAAGGCAGGCGGACAGCGGGCTGCGGAGGATCGACAGCCTCCGCCGCGTCTTCTTATAAGAGGCCGCCCCGCCCTCGCTGGCTGATGTAAGCGCTGCGGGCCAATGCTGGGGCGCCGCACAATGCGGCAGGCTCTGCAGCATCAGCACCGGCATCGAGATCCGCCCGCACAATGCGGAGCATGTCTGACCGCGCCTTCGGAGGAGGGGCCACCGGAGGGCGATCCGCTCTGGGGACAATAGAACCCAGGCCCCTTAGTGCCCCACCCCAGTAGCTGCCCCCACCCATGTCGTCCCTGTCCCAACCCCACCCTGCAGCTCTGTGAGGTGGGTCTTTCTTTCTCTCAAGTGCTTAAGAATCAAGACCCATATTCTCTGGGTTTGTTGAGTCGCTTGAGGTGGGAGAGGCAGGGGAAGCCGAAGCCTTCCTGAGACCTCTGTGCAGACCTGGGAACGCTAGTCCCAGGTGCTAGGAGGGTGGTGGGTTATAGCTCCAAAGCTGAGGTCAGTTTTCTGGAGAAGAGAGGGCTACCAGACCATGACTCCACAAAGGGCTGCCGGGAGGGTGCTTACGTACCTGGGGTGTGGGGATGCACTGTACCTGGCAAGTACCCTTGCTCCCTGAATATCTTTGTGGAAAATTCTAAGGTTATACAAGCCACTCGTTGGAGGATGTTGAACAGTCTTTTCTGTCTGAGCCATGCTTGATGTCATTGGTACCCTTGCGCTTTTGGTACAAGTGAGAGCGAAGAGGGGCATGGAGTGAGCTGGAGCTACTAGGTAAGGAGACTGTGTGGAGGGGCCCCACTGGGAAGCAGAGTCACACGGTCAGAAGAGGACTTGCAATGTCTTCACGTACCACATTGATTTAATAGTCATCTAGGATCAGTGACACTTTATGGGACTATTTGATATTTAAATGACAGAAATTCTTCTTCGGAGAAGAATCTGAGACAATAGTACTACACTTGATGGTCCACAAACATTTCATTTCATAAGGACTGCTCAAAAGCTAAAAAAAAAGAAAAAAAAAAAAAAAAAAACCAAAACACCTGCAGATAGATAACTCCATCCAGTATGCACGCACGGGTGTGTGCTGGGTAGCTCTGCGCGTACAACTTTCTCTGAGGATAAGCAACCAAGTTAGCCGAGTTTAGAAATGGGTCTTTTGTTCTCAAGAGATGCCCCTCCCCCACAGTATGTCCAATGTGGTTTTCCGTGGTTGGTCTCCGGCTGGCCTGCTTCAAGAAAGAAGTACCGGGTGAGCATCTGTCTCTGTCTCCTTGTCTGGATGGGGAAGATGCTTGGAAGCATCTAGAGGTCTGGGATGCCTCCCTGATAGATGACATCAGGTCAGAGCTCTCTGTGTCCCCAGAGAGCTATGGTGTCAGGATAAAGGCTGACTCATGGTCCTGTCTTCCAGCAAAGGCTGGCCCTGCCGGGAACCAGCTTCCAACCTTAGTTCAGCAGGGCTGGAGCTGAGAGCGTGGCTAGGGCCTGGCCTGGTGCCACTTCCTGACTTGATTGATGGTTGAGGGCATCTCAGCCCAGACTGAGGCCACCCCAAGGAGGAGGACAAAGGAGTGTTCAGTATGAGTGGGGACTCAAGATAGACTCTGCTGCAGGGATCCCAGGTTGTAGTAGTAGAAAGACGCAGACCTGCCCCTCCACAGCAGCGAGCTTCTTAGTTCACCCCAGGTGTCACTCTCCTGGGACTCAGATACTTCGGAGCTCTTCTCTAGCCTGAGAGGCCTTGTCTAAATACTTCCCAAGGCTGGCAGAGCACTGAGACCACCCCAACCCCCTTTCAGAAGGGCAAAGTCCCATAGAAATAGATCTCAGCCCCTGGTCCACCCTACAGGTGCCTCAGGGACTCTCCACCTCTGGGCTTCTCAGGACAGCTCAAATTAGGATGGAAGTCCTACACAATGGGGGTAGGAAAGGGCCAGGCTCTGACCAAGGTTGCAGATGGGTCGAATCAGGGGCTGAGATGCTGCTGTCCTGCTGCAGTGTATGGTTGAGACAGAAGGAGCCTGAACAAACGGAGTCTTGTTACCATAGAGGCAAGTGAAAGCTTTTTCGGAACCTGCAGCTGCTTGCTCTGATCTGGAGTTTGCAGTCATAGAGACGAAGCCAAGAGGGTCTGACTGGGGTACTTGGTGCCCTCTGGGACTGTGGTATCCTAAACCAGACAGGCAACTGTGGCTTCTGAGACTCCCTTCTCCCTGATGTGACTGTTCTCCCTCTCCTCTCACCAAAACTTCAATCACCCAAACTTCTTCCATCTGGAGAGAGCTAAGGAAGACGGTGAGAAGGCACTTGATAGAGTAGCCTGCGGGTGTGAGCAGCTGGGTCCCCACCTCTTGGGATTCCCATGACCCATACAACGGTTCTTTAGGTCAGTCCCACCCCACTTGTGCAAATGGGTAGATCCCTCGTGCAAGATGCACATTCTACAATTCTGGTCCGTGTGTTGAGGAAGGGTCTCGATTCCTTAAGCAGCCTACTGCAAGGCTATGACTGAGTTTTCATGGCCACAAATCCTTCTATCAGAAGCCTCTACCAGGAATAACGCTCCACCATAGCTCTTGCCTGTCATTCTTTTAACTTAGAGACTTCTGTCTGTCCCAGCAGCAGAGGACCCAGGCTGAGTGACCTGAAGGGCTGAGTAGGAGTTGCTTTGTCAGTGGGGAGAGGAGAAACTCTCCAGGAGCCTATGGTCTGACCCTTGCCCAGGGCTAGAGTTCCCATCCTGTCTCCTCCACTTCCCGTAGCTGCCCTGGATAAGCCCCTGCAGTCACAGCTACCCTTTCTCCTGGCCCCGGGCACTTTGTACTCTCTATTTTAAAGTTCATCCGGTCCTCCCTTAGACAAATGGAGACCAGGAAGGGATGAGCACCTGTGGTCTCACAGGATGCAGGCCACTGGATATCACTGTCACCCTCTGCCCAGCGCCCTGCTCACCACGAGCACAGCAGCACCTCCTTGAGCGTCATGCGGAGCTCCCGGCTGCGGAAGGCATAGATGAGCGGGTCCACAATGGAGCTGAGGAGGATGAGGGTGAGGAAGAGGTTGAAGTTCTTGAAGATGCAGCTGCAGGTGGGGTGCTGGGGGCAGAGGACGATGAGCGAGAGATGCAGGAAGAAGGGGCCCCAGCACAGGAAGAAAATCCCCAGAAGGATAGTAAGGGTGGCGGCACCCTTGAGGCAGAAGCCTTGACGGATGGCGTGCTGCCTTTTGTGGAGCTGGGCGATGCCCTGAGCATGCTGGCACGCTCGAGTGAGCATGTGGACATACAGAATTGCCATGAGTGCCAGCACGGCTAGGAAGAAAGTGATGAGGCAGAGGAGGACGGCTGTGTGTTTGTAGTAGGTGATAAAGAGGGTACTGGAGACCATGCTGACTACCCAGATGCCCACGACGGCCCGCCGTGCCCGGGGCAGCGTCACGATGCTGTGATACCGCAGTGCATAGAAGATGGAGATGTAACGGTCTATGGCAATGATGCCCAGGAAGCAGAGACTGGACACCATAGAGCCGCAGATGAGCACGTCAATGACGTCATCCAGCTGCTGCACTAGGGCCGCACGGGCCACCAGGACGCCTGCCTCCAGCAGCAGGATGATAGTCGTCTCCAGCACGATGCTTGCACTCACCATCAGGTCAGACAGGGCCAGACAGCAGATGAAGTAATACATGGGAGAGTGCAGGTTTCGGTTTTTGGCGATGGCTATCACAACCAATACATTCTCTACCAGACTCACCAGCCCCAGGCTGAGGAAGAGGCCATCTGGGATGGACACATGTAGGCACCAAGGCCCTGTCTGGTTGGAGGCCAGTCCAAGTCTAGGGGTGGCGGTGGAGGAGTTGAGAGAACCCAGAAACCTCTTCTGGGGCCCCTGAGTGGGCATAGTCTTGTTCCGGAAGTAGGAAGCAGTCCGTGGAGGCTGCAGCTCCAGGTGGTATCAACCTCCCAGCTTCTGACCTCAGCTCATGTTGTTACCAAGGGTCTCTGACATCCCCCAGATCTGCCTCTTTCCCTACGGGCACCCTCCAGTTTTCCTTCACACTTGCGCTCTTTCTGGCTGGACAGGTCAACCTAGGCATGACATAGGCAGAGTCTAGACACTTCCTGGCTAGGACCCTCTGTTTTCCTCATGGAGTCTCACTGCCAGTGTGAAGGAGCTTGGCCTTCTGCTGCTCCCCCTGTCTCTTCCCAAGTGGCTCAGGTAGAGACATTTCTAAACTCGACACCTCCCAACTTCTAGGTTACTTGCCTCTGATATGTGTCTGGTCCCCTGCCTCACCAAGTCGGAGTCGGCTGGGGTCTGGGGAAGAATGAAGCTTTTCTCTTAATCTTTTAACTGGTCCCTGGAGCCCCTCCTCCTGTGGACGGCCACATGATGGGCATGTGCCAGGGACGTGTAAGTGTCCCAGCACCCGGGGCTGCCTCTAGGGGGCATAAGCAACACTGAGAAATGAGTCTAGCTTCAGACTCCAACACAGGGTCTTGCATCTCCCTTTTGTGTTCAAAGCCCCCGGGACTTGCGGAGCCCTTTCAGGCATCCAGCCTCCCTAGAACCTGCCCTGTGCAGCCCTCCCTAAAGCTCCAACCCCTTCTCAAAAATCACTTTCCTGCTGAGCTGCATCGGGCAGTCACGGGTAGAGAACCTCAACCTCCTACCCTCAGCCCCACTCTTCATTAGAAACACACCAAAGACAGTGGCGTTTCCACCTGAAGCTGAAGATGTATTCATACAGTAGCAACTCAGCTACTGACTTCAAAGCAGCTTCAGGGGCTGCACCAAGAACTTCAAGAATCAGCAACTATAGGTAGGGTCAAGGCAGGAAAGAGTCCTATACTAATGGGCTCAGATGAGCTTCGGCCAGGGCTGATGCTACTTTATGTCCTTCATGGTCCCAAGCTTGCTAAAGCCTCCCTTAGCCACAGTTCTGGGTGTGGAAGATAGCTTCTCAGTGTCTGGGAGCTGACTAGAGGGGATCCTGAGGTTATTTACCAGTATGCTTTGGTCACATCCTATCTTCTTATTCTCATGCCCCACCCCCCAGCCCTTCCCTTGGGGAGTCTCATTTCCGCTGTGAAGCACATGCCAGCCCTGGAGCCAGGAACCACACCACGGCAGATCTCTGTCTCCAGTCATTGTGGGCCAGCAGCTGGGCATGTGACGGTTCATAGTGGTCAGGACAGCACGCAGTGGTGGCTATCAACCTACCTTGGCTGCTGTTGGGCTCTCTCCATGGTACCTAGTGCTGTCTCATTAGCACAGGATGTCCCCTTCCGAATATAGGTGAGGAGTAACTTAAAGGCAGCAGGGGCCGGGTGGTGGTGGCACACGCCTTTAATCCCAGCACTTGGGAGGCTGAAGCAGGCAGATTTCTGAGTTCGAGGCCAGCCTGGTCTACAGAGTGAGTTCCAGGACAGCCAGGGCTACACAGAGAAACCCTGTCTCGAAAAACCAAAAAAAACAAAACAAAAAAACAAACCTTTCAGTTCATACTACTTTGTTCACACTAAGTCACCTCATTTGGGTGGTTAAAACCTTCAGGTTGTGCAGTGTTCACCATGCCAATGGCCCATGTTGGACATTGGGCAGCCTGTGGCCAACATTATCATGACCAGCTGTCGGTAGGTCTTGTACACTGGGAGACACAGCCTTGTGTTTATGGTGAATGTATCCCAGTACAACACTGCACTGCATGGAGGTCTATCTTCAGCTTTCGTAGATCTAGACAAATCACCTTCCACACTGGTGGACCTGTTTCACAAACTGCTCACACCCTCAGGTGTCCTCAGTGTCCCAAGCCTCCACAGAAGCCTGTAGAGGAAGGGCTCACAGTGTCACATTCAGCCAGCTGTCTGCCGCCTACAACTTGCGCCTTATTCTGCTTCTAGTGGAGAAGGTCTCAGGTCTGATGGGATGGCCAGAACCATGGCTATGAAGGCATGTGGGTCTATGCGGTGGCTAGACTCTGAAACCACACGATACCTAGGCATCCTGTAACTGCCGGCCACTTCTTACTTCTGGGACATGAAAGACCAAGTATCTCTTGCCTTAACTTCCTGTGTCATCGCATTTCAGAGATGTTGGTGTTTCTGGCTTCAGAATGAACTCTTTGAGACAACCATAGTTTACCCTCCAGACAATCTAACTTCAAAGGGAGGGAGAACCAAAGAGTCTCTGGGAGAGGCAACCACATCCTCCCTGGCAAGGCCCTGCTGATGAGTGTTGAGAGGAGGGTGACCATGCACGCTGTGGGACTCATTTGGATGATGACGTTACAACTGCTAGAACCTCCAGAGAAGGGAACAGGAAAGCATCACTGGGAGAACCAGCTTGTGCTATGCTGTGGGGCAGAATATCCTCAGTGGCCCTGGGAGAAATACATGACAAATAGCACATAGGAGCAAGTACCTATTTAGCAGGGGGGTACTACCTGTAGACTAAGGGGAGATCTCTCCAGGAGGCAAAGAGCAGCCTGCATCCCACCGGGGAGAAGTCAGTGCTGTCTTTTAGAGATCTGCAAAGCACTCGGGCAATGTGAACACATTCCTTCCGGCTCTGGTCATACAGGACAGCAAGATTCTCAGGAAGCCCAGGCCTGGGGCTAAAGAGGTGGCTCGGTGGTAAACAGCACTGGCTGCTCTTCCAGAAGGCACAGGGTTGATTTTCAGCATCCACAAGGTGACGAAGAAATGTTTGTGATAGCTGGGCCATGGTGGCGCAGGCCTTTAATCCAAGCACTCAGGAGGCAGAGGAGGCAGATCTCCGAGTTTGAGGCCAGTCTCATCTACATTGCAAGTTCCAGGACAGCCAGAGCTACAGAGGGAAACCCTGTCTCAAAAAATAAACAAATAAACAACAACAAAAAATAGAAAGGAAAAAAGAATATTGTGACTCCAGTTCCAAGGGATCCACCAGACTTTTTGTATATCCTTTTCTGGTTTCTGTGGTTATGTACATGATGCACAGACACACGTCCAGGCAAAGCAGCCACACACAATAATAATAAAAAAAAATTACAAAGGCCATGTCACCACGTCTTTGTTTGAAAGTCTTTCATTTCTTCTGAACTTTCTGAGAGGCAGCAAACGGGTTTTCTCCCTGACTACATGAAAATGCACAAATGACCAACAATTCTGCACAGAACACATAGGCAGGCACCTCTTGTGAGACTGAGGAGGGAGAGGGAGGAGCGGGAGGAGCGGGATACACTGTCACCCCTACCTGGGTGACAGGCCAGACTTTAAAGCTGTTCAGATGACATGCAGGTTAGGTGTGGTGGTCCACTCATTTAATCCTAGCATTTGGGAGACAGAGGCAGGCGGATCTCTGAGACCAGCCTGGTCTACAGAGTAAAGGGCAGCCTGGTCTACAGAGCAAGCTCCAGGCCACTACGGGCTACACAGTGAGATCCTGTCTCAGAAAGTTACTTTTCCCGATGATGATCCACAGATGGTGTGAGGGACTGGTTTTATTTTTCACCATTAGAAATGGATTCAGTTGAAAGTCTGAGCGACACTTCTGAAGTTGATCATCTGACGGCCTCTCAGGAAACAGGCCTGAGGCGGGCGCTCCCGGAGGCCTGGGGCAGGCGACGCTCCTGGAGGCCTGGGGTGTCCTCTGCTTCACTGTTCCTAGAGCACGATTCTTCATTTTGGAATTTGTTGTCTCATGATTGTAGAATAGCTGCTGCAGCTCCAGATGTGACATCCCCATCTGGATGGACTTACAGCTGCTGAAAGGAAGAGGCAGGATGCCAGGTTTTCTGTGCTTGTTTGTCATTTCCAGAACACACACCCATTCCTAGGCAATCCCTCCTCCCCAAAGCTGAAACTCACCACAGGCCTTCCAACTTGGAAACTGGATTTACACATTGAATTAGGACCATCTCAGCCGTAACCCTCCCCAGGACTGGGTGTACATTCTCCCACCAAACCCAGGAGTAGGTGAGGTAACTGGTGGGAGCCATGCCCCTCAGGCCTGCCCTCCCCAGGCCCCTGCTGACCCACGAACAGAAGTAGCAGAGCCTGTATCCAGACTTCATGGCCTTGCCAATTCATGCTGGAGAAAAAACAGAGATGTGGCACCAATTCATGTGACCTGTGACCTCTTACCAGGCATGTATGTTGAACACGGAGTCCCTCCTGCAAATGGCCAACTCAGAAATGGGCTGACATTAGGCTGACTATAGATGGGTACAAGTAAGCCCTCAATATCCTGCTGAAGGGACAGTGCTGTGGCCCCCTGCTCAGTCACATCCAGGGCCCCTTGCCCCAGAGCACCTATTAAGACCTCCTTTTTAGCCGGGCGGTGGTGGCGCACACCTTTAATCCCAGCACTTGGGAGGCAGAGGCAGGCGGATTTCTGAGTTTGAGGCCAGCCTGGTCTACAGAGTGAGTTCCAGGACAGCCAGGGCTACACAGAGAAACCCTGTCTCGAAAAACCAAAAAAAGAAAAAAAAAAAAAAAGACCTCCTTTTTAAAGATTTTTTTTATTTCTATGTGTATGTTTGTATGCTGGAGCTGGAATTATGGTTAGTTGTAAGCCACTCACCATGTGTGCTTAAGTTCATAGCCTGGGCTACTGCACAGTGTTTAACCCCAAGCCCCTTTTCCATTTCTTGGGTGTATTTCTGTAGGTGTGCACATCCACGGTGTGTGGGTCAGAGGCCACGCTGTAGGAGGAGTTAGCTCTCATTATTCACCATAGGAGTCCTGGGAATTGAACTCGGGTCATCAGACTTGGCAGCCAGTGCCTTTACTCACTGAGCCATTTCGAAGGCTCAGGACGTTGCTAAAGCACACTTTATTTGTGTCTACTCCATACCAAATCATCCAGTGATGTCTGAAACATGTAACTCCCAGGAAGGCATCACTGAACCAAGACTTAGGAGGCCCTCTCTGGCCACTGCACGGCTAAGATCCTCCTCCACAGACTATAGCCTTCTCTAGGCTTTGTTGGGGTGCAGCTTGTAACACCTCAGAAGCCTGGATCTTTCCACAGACAGCTCAGGAGACATGGACCTCTGGCCTGGCCTGGGGTTCTTGGTCAGGGTTCCTAGCTCGTCCCAGGATCACACACTCCTTAATCTCTGTAGAGTGTTCCTTCCCTGCTTAGGACAATTTTCTGCCTCAACCTTGTTTTTTTGACTTCTCTTTCAATTCTAAGCTCCTGTGCATCTCTCCTGAGATGGGGTCTCATGTAACTAAGACTGGCTTTGAACTCTTATGTAGAAGAGGATGGCCCTGAACCTCTAGTCCTCTTGTCCCTCTCCTGCCTGAATGCTGAGATTACACATGGACACTAGTAGCGCTGGTTGTGTGTTGTGCTGGAGATCAAAGCCTAAGCACTGTGCACACTATCAGCCTACCAGCTGAGACGCGTGTCCAGCCTGCCAAGTTTTCTACTAAGATTCCTAGGCTGGGACGTCATTCAGTGGCAGATTGTGTGCTTGGCCCTGGGTTTGACCTCAGCACTGCAAACACGCTGAGTGTGGAGGTTCTGTGCCCTCTAGCAAGGAGCAGATAGGGTCCTGGTGCCACAGACCCTGGGACAACCGTTTTATGCACCATGTTACAAATCCTGAAGTGTGAGGCACACAGTAGGGAGCATTCAGTGTGGGGCTCACTGCTTCTGAGGACACTGGAGGAAGCTTACTCCCAGAGCATAACCCACTCCATTCAGAGGGAAAACAAAAGACACGGATGGCATGGTCAGCATTTCTACTTGGGACTGGTTAACTCCAACCAGAAATGGAATCAGGAACATGATTGCACAGCTCTGGCACAGCGTCTGCACAACTCAGTCCCCATCCCCCTTGCCCTCAGGACTGTCCTCCTGAGGCTGCACGGCTCTGGCCACAGCATCTGGACAGCTCAGTCCCAGTCCCCCTCGCCCTCAGGACTGTCCTCCCGAGGCACCTCCAGGTCGTTGAAGTGGAAGTTGGCCATCATGTCACGTACAGCCAACATCAGCCTGTTCAAGCCTTGATTGCGGTTCGGACCCCCGGCCATTCCTTCCTCCAGCCTCTCCCCCTGAACAATGAGACATATCTAAGTGGGGACTGTCTGTATAGACTTGAGATCCTGGGTTCAGCGGCTGAGGCAACTCAGGCCCCAGGATTGAGCCTGTCCCCTCCCAGAGTCCCTGCCCAGAAGAAGAAGTTCTAGAAAGCCAGAGGCGCTCATTTTGCCAAAGCCAACCTACCGTGATGCTGAGCCGCCTCTCAGCCCACACCACTCACCTGATGGCGGCTCTGCAACTCCAGCAGGCCAAGTCCTCACTTGTAAGCATGGCGCCACAGGCAGGTGCAGTCTCAGCCGCTCCTGCCTCCACCCTGAGCAGGACTTGCCCATGTTAACTTAGCAGGGGAAAGACCCATGTGCTCAATCAACATACCTCTGTGGTGTAATTTGGCAATAATGACCGGAAGAAGAGGGCAATTGTGTTTCCGTGGCTGACTGGACTCAGCCTGAAAATTAAAAAAGAAAGTAAGTCAGAAAAATGAAAGTTAACAGACACTGTGGAGTTCTAGCCCTTTTCAGCTGTCCCTACCCAGTCTCTTGACTGCTGGGGACAGGTAGCCTTGGAGTGAACTCAGGCTCTGGGCCCTAAACTGCACATCAGGATCTGGGGTCGGCAGTGCTGACTACTAGCCCGCTCAAGGGCAACAAGGGAGGCGGGGGTAAGGAGGCCCAGATGCTGGCTCTTCAGGGACCTCGTCTGCTGGATCCCATGGAGAGAAAACAAGGTGACTACACTATTTGATGGCTGGGGAAGACAGGTCAGTCACAAAACAGGAAAGGTCAGGGCATCACTGGGAGGTTCCTGCAGGGGCCATAGCATAGTTCTGCAGCACAGTGTGGTCACACTTGCATCTGGGGACCCCATAAGCACAGCAGAAGGCTAGGATGGCTGGGCTATTTCAGCCTGTTAGGATGTTTCTGAGTCTACTAAAAATTCTCATACTAATCTAAAACTTTTAACAGGAGCCTCTACTCAATACCTTCTGTCATGGTCTAGAAGGCCTGTGGCCCTTGCCTGAGACAGACATGAGCAGTGGACCCAGGCCAGGGCAGCCGTGGAGGGTCAGAAGGAAGGGACGCAAGCCCGTGAGTCAGGCATGTCCATGTTAGTGCTTGGCCACTACCTAGTTCTCTGCTCAGCCACACGGGCCTTCCTTCAGTGCTCACTGGACCTTACACTGTGCTCCTGGAAGACAGCTTGCACACAGCAGAGGACCAGGTGCCACCCTTTGTCTGGCTGGGGCACATCTTTCTACAAAGCAAGTGACTGTCACTCCCTGGTGTGTCATGTCCTACTGCTTGGGCGTTTTCCCCACAGGTTCTACACAAATGTGACCGCTGCCCATCTCTGGTTCTAGGTTTGGTGTCTGCTGTGTGCTCCAGTGCCCCAGGTCAGAGGTGGCTTCTTACTCTGCACTTCGCACCTTGCTACACAACCTACAGGGAAGGAAGTGCTCAGACCTCTGGTGGACTGAGGCAGCCCCGGGTTACACTGTGTCCCCTCCTCCGGAGTGAACTGGTCCCTTAGCTCGTGTTTGCCGGTTTCCTTCTAGTCTGTAAGGGCAGCCCCAGTGAGCCCCAAAGCACCAGAGTGGGTTTGTGTGGGGGTGAAGACAAAAGCAGGGGTGGTACCTCTCTGGTCTGACGTAGGAGTAGATGGTGTCCAGAGGCGGCAGAGGGTCAAACCCCATCACAGACTGTGTGGTCACATCCTTTAGGAGAGGACACAAAACAGAGATCTGAGGCAGTGCTGGCAGTTTTGCCTTGTCCAGCTTCAGCTGGTCTCAACTCAGACTTGACCTATCTGCCGGGAGGCAGGGACAACTTCTGGCAGAAACGGCTGTTTCTGTTGTAAGAAACTTTAGGTCTGGGTGGAACAGTCCCCCCAGAGCAGTCAGGGGGAACATGTGACCTTTTGCCCTGATTAGTAGAACGTAGCGCAAAGGGACGTCACACAGGTAGCACTATCTATACTCATGTTGCCGATGACTGTCCTGACTGCAGACCAGTCTAGGGATGAGAGCTGGGTTCCACTGAGCTGCTGGTTCACCAACGGATCCGGCTTGGCCACACCCCAGAGTGCCAAACACAGGGATCTTTGAGAGCAGAGCTAAGGTTCTGCTGCTGCAGGGGCACGCGTTACATGAACTTACATGCAGGGTTCTGTGAGGAAGACATAGGTCTCTGTCACAGAAAGCCTGACACCCACCATGCTGGAACAGCTCACCGAGGCAGTAACACGGTGAGGAAGGCCCAGAGAAACTGGCTATGGGGACAGACCCTCTGCAGCAGTTCCAGCCAACATGGCATACAGGCCGACCAGTGGGTAGTTGCACCATGACCAGCACACAGTCCCACACCCCTCTTACCGAGGGCAGAGCAGCAACAGCCTCCTTGACCTCAGACAGTATCACATGGCGGTGGATGTTTCTGGGTGCACGCTGGTACAGCACTTTCCTCCTGACGACAGAGCGGATAAACAACGGCAGATAAACTGGTGCCCACAGTGCAAGCGCCAAGTTACCCATACCCAGCACACACTGACTGTATGGACAGCCAGCACACACTGGCTTGTCTGACTTCCGGTAAAGCTTCCCATGTCCCTCGGGCTGAAGCTGTGCTGCAAGCCCACAGCTCCGTGGTAAGAGCAGATCCTGAGAGCCTGGGCTGTAATTTGACCCCTTCATCCATGAAACAGAAGTGAGGACAGCTGTGGGTAGGCTGGTGAGACACTAAGTGTCCACAACAGAATCCCTTGGTGTGCGAGTCCTTACTGCTACTGTATGGGGTTGCCTCCAGCTGGGCATGGAGCAGAGAACAGTACAGGAAGGGGAATCTAGCCCGGACAGAATTCACATGACTGGGAGGCCTGAAGAGCAGTCCTCACCAGGCGGTGGTGGCGCACGCCTTTAATCCCAGCACTTGGGAGGCAGAAGCAGGCGGTTTTTTTAGTTCGAGGCCAGCCTGGTCTACAGAATGAGTTCCAGGACAGCCAGGGCTACACAGAAAAAACCCTGTCTCGAAAAAAAAAAAAAAAAAAAAAAAAAAAAAAACCATTCCTCTCTCTTGCCCCAGCAACCCAGAATTTGTCCTCATGAGCCTCTTTCCCTGGCTCAGGGAGATGACACAGCCAGGACAGAGCACAGCCTCAGAAGCTCAGAACCAGCCCTGGCTGAAGCTACCCTCAGAGCCAGGATCCCCGTGAGGACCATGTGCAGAACTGCACAAATGGGCAAGGGACTGCTACTGACATGCAGCCTAGGAGGCTCTGAGTTACAGAAAACCCCAGATGTGTAAAAGACGTCAGGGGGTTGCTCTAGTTGCCTTGTCTCCAATTTGTGTCAGGAAAGGTAAGAAAAGCAATTACCATAGAAACATGGAAACAGAGCAGAAAAACAGAAAAAAACCAACAAGCCACACCCCCTCACATCTGTGTGGACAGCAGGTCTATAACCACACCCCTTCATATATGTGTGGACAGCAGGTCTATAACCACACCCCTTCACATCTCTGTGGACAGCAGGTCTATAACCACACACCTTCACATCTCTGTGGACAGCAGGTCTATAACCACACACCTTCACATCTCTGTGGACAGCAGGTCTATAACCACACACACCTTCACATCTGTGTGGACAGCAGGTCTATAACCACACACACCTTCACACCTGTGTGGACAGCAACAGCCATGTCCAGGACTACTGGTGGCTCCTTCAAAAGTTAAACTGAAATCTGAGGCCCAATGTCTGTGATAAAGACCCAGGAGGGCACACAGAAGGGACTCGTGGCAGCAGGGCACCCTCCCTGAGCTAGGCGCTAATGCAGCGGTCAGGCCCAGCTCACCTGTTCTCACAGGCCTCCACAGCAGGGTCTCCAGCATCCACTGCTTGCAGAACCTCAAGGACAGTTTCTTCTAGCCAGCTCATAATGGCGGGTTCTTTCCAAAGAAAGTGTGATCTCCCCAGGTACAGACTCACCAGCTGGCTCAGGGCAGGAGGCTGGCTGTGAAAAGCAAGGGTTGAAGCGGACCTTTCTCAGCGCTCCAAGGGAGACAAAGGTATCCAGGAAAGGCCCAGTGCCTTGGAGTAAAGAAGGCTACCCTTCAGCTGCTAATCAGGGACATTCCATATGCTGAGGGGCTGGGCACACTTCTCACAGCTTGAGTTACCTGAGTACTAGCAATGACTTGACAGGAATGTGAGAAAAGACACAAATGAGTGTATGTTTCTGTTTCTGTGTGGAGCAGCACCAAAGGCCAGCCTACAGCTGCTGACTGGGAACCTGCAGAGGGGTGGCAGGTACCACATGACACATCTTTTTCTGTTTTTTCTTATTTTTGAGAAATGTGAGAGTCTAGAAATCTGGGGAATGTTCATGACACTAAAGGTCATGAATCACCTTCCTCCTCCTCCCATGGGCTCCCGGCTCCATGGCCTGCCCACAACTCTTCTAAGGTAGCATCCTGTGAATCCCATTCTTAAGACTGGCAGCTGCTCACCCGTCCACACAAGTGAGACCCTGCATGGGGATGTGGTTCCCAGGCCATCCTCCACTACTCTAGATGGGTAGGCATCCCCAGGACAGGACCCTCTCCTCCTTTAAGGGTGAGACGGACAGTCTCACATCTGCAGGGCTCTGGGTAGAAGCACCTACAGTCTCACATCTGCAGGGCTCTGGGTAGAAGCACCTACAGTCTCACACATCTGATCAGTCAGGGCTCTGGGTAGAAGCACCTACAGTCTCACATCTGCAGGGCTCTGGGTAGAAGCACCTACAGTCTCACATCTGCAGGGCTCTGGGTAGAAGCACCTACAGTCTCACATCTGCAGGGCTCTGGGTAGAAGCACCTACAGTCTCACATCTGCAGGGCTCTGTCTGTACCTTATCTCAGCATCCGGCCCAAAGAAGCGGTGGTTTGAGACTGTGGCATCAGGCCGCACACTGCAATACTCCAGCAATGGCATAAGGACTGCAAAGAAAGCAAAGGTTCCATGGACTCTGCAGCCCTTGTCCCAGCCTCACAGCAAAACACAAGAGACGCTGGAAGGTAGCTGTCATATATACCACTACGTGTTCTGAAGGTAAAGGAGGCCGGCAGGCAAGGAGTCGTTTCTGGCTACCATTACAAACCTCGTGCGTAGGCTGGGTCTCTCTCACTAGGCTCCAAGGTACCTCTACACTCTAGGGAAGTGGAGGCATGTCCCGGTGACTCGTCTCATCTGTATCTAAGGATACTTGTCTATAACCTCCAAGCATAGATGGCTGTACGTTTTAATCATAGGAAGGTTAGACTTGAAGACAGACTAGAGAGAGTGGGGTTGATTGTGCCCTCTAAGAGCTAACTCCGCAGGGACCAGGATCTGACAGATGGCCAACAGAGACAACCTGGCTCTCTTTGCATATGGTGCTATTCACCTAAACGCTAGCTTCTCTGAACAGCTCACGTGCTGGTAATCTACCAAAACACAAACCAGCCCTCCCAGTGACTTCCTGGGGACATGCTCACGCCGCAGCATCCTGTGAGGAGGGCATGCCTACTGTGCAGCACAGCACACGGGCTACCAGTCTATGCTTCATTAGCTGGTCCCAACAGAAAAGGCACTGCAAGCTACATCAGACCAGATGGCAGAGGCAGCTTCTAAGTGACAGAGCTGATCCTCATTGGGTCAGCAAATAGGATTTCTGCCTGAGGTTGCCAGGCCTGGCTGGTAGGCAGAGTTCTGGTCAAGACTCAGGGACTCGGAATCTACAACGTGGCACCAGCTCTGGAACTTTCTAACAGGAGCAGCTGCCCACAGAGCTTGTGTCAGTGTCACGTTGTGTGAACTCTTACAACCCTCACCTTACTCTCCTGGTCACATGCCTGGGACAATGTCTGCGCAGAAGACCAGGGCTTCTTCCTGGCTACTCACAGTCAATGACCTTCGGAGTGTCTTTGGGCTAGCCTTGGGCCTCTCTAGATGCTACTTCTGCTTTTCCTCCCTAATACCCAAGACTATCTAACACACTATGTCTGGTAAAAGTCCCTCTCTCCCATCCTGAAACTAACTTCCAGAGAAGACATTTGTCCCTCCCCTCTCACACCTCCCCAGACTTTAGTAGGCTCACTGAAGTGGGTAGATTACTGTCTGACTGGAGTTACAGCAGTCTTTAGGCCATTAAGGGAATGCAATCTTTGCATTAAGTATGGAGAGGGCTATGATCTAGACTCCATCCCCACAAGAGGTGGCGCTCACCTCCAGGAAACATGGTGAGTGCCTGCTGCATCAGGAGGGAAGCCTGCTGCCTGGCAGAGCTGACCTCCTGCTCAGGTAAGTCTGTTTGCTGACTCAGAAGGAAATAGGCCAATGGAACAGAGAAGGCAAAATTTGGGAGCTGGGACAGGTTCCGATGAGCCTGTAAGGGATGAAGAAACAAACTCTGAGGCCTCAAGCCTGTTGAAGACAAAACATGTGGTTTACAGATGTGCAGGAGATACCAGGTAGCCCACAGCTGCTTCCTCCTGTGCCTCTGACCTTAAGATAAGAAAACTCATTTTCTATATGCAGAACAGACAAAAGGACACAGAGGGCAGGAACCAGCCCAGTCAGATGACTGATGTTACAGCAGCAGGTGGGCTCAGAGCCTCTGAGGTCAGACACCCTTACCTAGCGTCTCAGCTCTGGAAGGAGGGAATAGCCCAGAGCTCACAAAGTCAATTCAGCAGAAAGGGATCCAACTCTACCTAACACACAGCTTTCTCAGCGCCCTTCCTTTCTGTGTTTTGAGAAGACAAGTCACTTATATGTGTCGTCTCTATTGTGCATGCATGTATGGTGCACACACATGTACATGAGTGCAGAGGCTGATTTGTGTATGTCGTCTCTATTGTGCATGCATGTATGGTGCACACACACGTACATGAGTGCAGAGGCTGACGTGTGTATGTCGTCTCTATTGTGCATGCATGTATGCTGCACACACGTACATGAGTGCAGAGGCTGACGTGTGTATGTCGTCTCTATTGTGCATGCATGTATGGTGCACACACATGTACATGAGTGCAGAGGCTGACTTGAGTATGTCGTCTCTATTGTGCATGCATGTATGGTGCACACACACGTACATGATGCAGAGGCTGAGTGTGTGTGTCGTCTCTATTGTGCATGCATGTATGGTCACACACACGTACATGAGTGCAGAGGCTGAGTGTGTATGTCGTCTCTATTGTGCATGCATGTATCGTGCACACACACGTACATGAGTGCAGAGGCTGACTTGTGTATGTCGTCTCTATTGTGCATGCACGTGTGGTGCGCACACACGTACATGAGTGCAGAGGCTGACTTGAGTATGTCGTCTCTATTGTGCATGCATGTATGGTGCACACACATGTACATGAGTGCAGAGGCTGACGTGTGTATGTCGTCTCTATTGTGCATGCACGTATGGTGCACACACGTACATGAGTGCAGAGGCTGAAGGTTAATACTGGGCATCTTTCTGCAATTATATTTCATTATTTCGACCTGTCGATCTTATTGATTTATTTGCTGTGTGTGCATGGCACATGTGCAGAGCCAGAGACAACCTGCAGACGTCAGCTCTTTTTTTCCCTCCATATGTGAGTTCTAGGGCGAGGTGTCATGCTTCTGCCTGTCAAGCCGTCTCTGTGGTTCTCTCCCTTTATGTCCCTGCAATAACTGGGTCACACCACACAGTACTGTGCCTGGATTTTACGTGGGTTCTGGGTACCCACACGCACGTCCTCATTCTTGTACTGTGAGCACTTTATACTCACTGAGCCACTGTCTTCGTCCCTTCTGTCCTGGGAACTGTTGTCATCACAGAATTTCACAACCACATAAGCCATAGTGGCCGCTCACCTGCAGCCCTACCTGACATCCAGAGCCGTCCATTCTGGAGCGCCAAGGATACACTAGATCCCAAGAAACTAAATTTCCTGGCCAACTATACTAATACTGAAAATGATTTATCTCTTTTTAACTAATGTAAAAATATGTATTGTGAAAAACACCTCCCTCATTAGGCCCTGGGGGAGGCGAGCAGCACAGAATCCATACATCCTTCTTTCCAAGACCAAGTGTGGCTGGGATGGGAGTCTGGCCCTCCTGCCCAGGAGCTGCATTAAAGAGAATGGCGAGCTGATCTTAAAGCACGGGAGCTAAGCCAATAAACTCAAACTGTCCCTTCAACACATGGCCAGTCACGGGCTAGGACGTCTATGTCATCTCCTGGCGCTGTCCGTCCATCCGTCCGGCCCAGCGTGTGCTGAGCACTCACAGCAGCTAGGCCAGGGGCCCGTGTGGTGCAGCTCACTCTCCCATTTTTATTTCCATGCAAATCTGGCAAGGCACAAGTGACTGGATATGGTTATATGTCTGTCTGTCTGTCTGTCCAGAATTTCTGCAGAATGTGAGTCTGTGTGCTGAGGCTGCCGGTGCTGGTCTCATGTGGCACCCTACTTCAGGACTACTTCCTGTGTGAACACAGTGAGTGCTGGGTCTCCCCAACCTTCCACCACTGCCAGCACCACTGTGGTGCACACATACGTGGTTCTCACAGGGCTGCTGGAACACCCTCTAAGAAGACTGGATCTTATTCAGCAAAAGTAACAAGGAAGCCAAAAATGGCAGGCGAGCCTGAGCTCTGATGCTGGCTCCCAGCATCCTGTCCTAAGGCTGTCCCCAAACACACACGGTGTGGACCGGAAAGGTAAGGGACCACCGCTGCACCTTCAAGGCGTGGTGCGTGGCTTACACATACCTCCCACTCCTGGAAGAGGCGGATCAGGTACTCATAATTCCGGGCCCGTAAGGCCAGGTGGTCAATCAGCAGCAGCATGCACAGGGGGTCCTCATCTGGCTCGAGGCTCAGAATGAGCTTGCAGTACTCCAGGGCAGTGCGTGGGCAGCCACGCTTCTCCAAGAAACTCATCTGCTTGTAGAGGGCCAGGTAGAAGCTCCTAGATCAGAAACAGTTCCCCATGAGTTAGAGTGACAGGAAAGCAACAGAACAAGGCACGAGTGGCCCGCACTGTGTCCCCTCTGGGTCACAACAGCGCTTCCTAAGTGGTCAGAGTGTTCGTGGACACTCCCTAGCTCCGGGCCTGAGGAAATACATGCTCTTGGTTATTTAGTTATAAATGCACTTACACTGAATCAAGCTTTTCTGGTTTGGACAGGATCTGACTATGCTGCCAAGTCTGACCTTGAACTCCTTGGCTCAAGAGATCTACTTCCAAAGGCCAAGTCTACACACAGGTGCCACACGACTGGCTATAACCAAGTGTACGTGAAACTCCTGACTATTTTTTTTTCTTTTTTCTTTTCTGGTTTCTTTTTTTGTTTGTTTGGTTGCTTGGGTTTTTTTTGTTTTTTGGTTTTTTTCGAGACAGGGTTTCTCTGTGTAGCCCTGGCTGTCCTGGAACTCACTCTGTAGACCAGGCTGGCCTCGAACTCTGAAATCCGCCTGCCTCTGCCTCCCAAGTGCTGGGACTAAAGGTGTGCGCCACCACTGCCCGTCTTTTCTGGTTTCTTAAGAGGCAACCTCACATAGCCCAGGCTGGCACCAAACTTCCTATGTAACCAAGGTTCTCAAGGCTGAGACTGCAGCCTTGACACTGTGCTTGCAAACCTGTCTTCTTGCTAGTTGTTTACCGACTTTCATTTAAAGAAAGGCAATTAAGCCGGGTGGTGGTGGCGCACGCCTTTGATCCCAGCACTTTGGAGGCAGAAGCAGGCGGATTTCTGAGTTCGAGGCCAGCCTGGTCTACAGAGTGAGTTCCAGGACAGCCAGGACTACACAGAGAAACCCTGTCTCGAAAAACCAAAAAAAAAAAAAACCTGTATAATTATAATCGTAACTTGTGCTCGACCTTAGCAGCTGTCATAGCACTACACATGGATGCATAAAGCTGGGTGGCTTTAGTCATCTTGGTGACTTAACGTAGAACCTGTTTCAAAGAACTAAGAGTTTAACTAGAAGAGACAAATGCAATAAATACTCAGGAACCCAGAGAAGGGACCCAAGCCCACTACTCAGTTCAGGACTGGATAATGGCTGAGACTAGGGTGGGGGACAGCCTGGGGCAGCCCAGGGATATACAGAGAAGCAGAGTACTAGATATCAAGGAAGAATGGGCACACATGGGCTAAAACCAGTGGGTGGTCAGGCTCAGAGAAGGCCAGAAGGGAGCACTCCCCGTGTGGTCGCTGAAGTCAAGGTAAACCTGTGCTCATGTCAGATTTAAGAACCCGGAGACACAACTACAATCTCACTGGGAATGGGGGTTTTCTCCAAAGCCATGAGAGGCATGATTCCAGCTCTCACTAGCCTGTGGCTTACCAGCTCACTTGTAACTTGAACAGATTTAATTTTGGGCCAATCTGATGCCCTTCTTTGAGCCAGCCCTCTGCAGTTCAGCTGGAAACACACCAAAGCTTAAAAGGCACCCTGGACTTTCAGGGCCCTGATCCATCCTCAGGGACAGGACAATCTTGTATCACAACAGTCACTCATGTGTTATTCACTCTAGGATGGGCCAAACTTACCTGTTCTCAGGTCTGCGGTAATCCAGCCTGCAAGTCCCACTGGTGAGACTGAACAAGGGGTGGAATGCACACTCCATGCTGTACAGGGCTCTTTCTGTGGGCCACAAATATCAGAGGAGGGTGTCACCGACACAATGACTGTAACTCTTAACAACTCACAACAAGGAATGTTCAGGAAGGAAGGAGATCATGTAACTGGGACCCTGAAAGAGGGACGGCATGCAGACTTCCCAGGTATTCCTGAATGACTCTAGCTTAGTGCCACATTTGTAAGCTTCAGAGGGAAATGCTTCCTGCCCAGGAGACAACAGGTGTTATCACCTGCCAACACCAGATACCCACTTGCTCACCAACGTGCACCGTCAGAGCTGCACAAGAGCTCTCACCAACATGCACCATCAGAGCTGCACAAGAGCTCTCAGCAGCATGCACCATCAGAGCTGCACAAGAGCTCTCAACAACACCACTTCCAACTGCCGGCAAACAACCCGATTGTCCATCAACTGATGACAGATGTTCAAGATTTGGTGTACACACAGATAGAAGTATAAAGCAACAAACAGGTACAAGTACAATACATGCTCCAGCAGGGACCACAAAGGTGGTCCACACGCTGCATGGACTGGACCCTTCAAGCACAGTTGCAGACAGAGCACAGTACTAGTTCCCAGGGCTGAAGAACGGGGCCTGCTTTAAACCTGACTGACACAGACAGTGGTGATGGATGTACAGCTGCATACACTAAATACAATGAGCTGTACATTTTATACAAGCGAATCCTATGGCATACGAATTCTTTCTCCATGAAACATCCTTTGTCATCCAGTGGGGCATTTGCCTGTGAGCCCAAGTTGCCCGGGCAGCAGGCGCAGGGGGCTGGCTCACCTATAAGGTCTCGAGCCATCTCTTGATCCTCCTGAAAGCGGCAGGCATCACTGAGCTGCAGAAGTGAGTCCACATGATAGGGGCTTGTCTGGAGCAGAACCTGTTGGAACGGAAGACAGCCCTAGAGAGGGGCTGCAGGTAGCACATAGCCCAAGAGAAACCCTCGTGAGACATGCTCCCAAAGAGCACAGGCCACGCCCATGCTGGGAAAAATGATCACAATGAAAGTCATAGTTTGTTTTTTGTTTCTAATTGTTGTTTATTTGCGATATGGGCTTCAGTATGTATCCCTGGCTGGCCTAGAACTCACTATGTGCCATGCGTGCCTCTAACAGAGATCCACATGCCCTCTGACTCTCAAGGGCTGGGATTAAAGGTACGCACTACCATGCCTGACTCATAGTTCACGTTTAACTCAAAGTATGCAATGTGGTGGCTCAGGTGAGCCATTGATCTAGCTCAAGCTGAGAACTCAGAAACTGGCTTAATTAGCTCTCTATGCCCCAATCCAAAGCCATGGAAACCAGAATTTCTCTTCTCCCCAAAGAACCATGGCAGCATTTAGGGGTCAGGGACACAAAGGCACAACGGATGAGCTTCTCTTTGTCCTCAGTGATTGCAAACTCAGCTGTGGCCCAAGGATGGAGCAGACGGGACACAGGCTGCTGCACCACAGAAGGGACAGGCTGCCTTGGGGAGGGACAGCGCTCCCAGTGCTGTATACCCTAAGCTAACCGGCAAATGCAGCTGGGGAAAGAGCCCACAACGCCCTGTACACAGTTCCCAGAAGGGACATGAGAGCAGGGTGTGGCTTTCCTCTGAGGACAGGCTATACCATTAGTCTGTCACTTCCTCTGAATACATGATCTGACTGCTCTGCACATAGGCATCTTCCAAACTTGGAGGAAGCAGTTCCCCTCAGATATTATTCCCCAAGTCCCAGAGGAACCCAGTCCAGGCAAAGCACACTGCTTGACCCCCATCAGGAGCTGCAGGGTTACACACCACAATGTTGTTTGGCTCCATGGACTCCACGGCCACCAGGAACTTGTGCTGTGCTTGTTGGTACTCTTCATTATGCTCAAATGCAAAGAAAGAAAGGCCTTTCTTGGACTCCAGCAGCCGCATTGATAGACCTGCAAGGAACACTGCTCAGGAGGGCAGGCTGTGGCACCTGCAGGACACCGCAGTTCTAGGCACTCACAACCCTCCTGTTGTTCTTGGCACAAATACATCACATGAACACAATTCAACCTGAGCATCTGGTGCCGGTTGGCCGGTTCTGGGCCTATGCTCCCGACAGACTATAAACTAACATCTGCCAAGAGCTCTTGCAGAGTGCTTAGGCTTGCTCAAACTGTGTGATCTGCACCAAGGCCTGGAATCTTGTCTGTTTTGTTCCCCAGATCCACCCCGAGTAGACACAGAAGGGAAATGTGCAGGTCACTATGGCTGGCTAGAAGCAATACTGGAGACTACAGCATGAGTGACCTGTCTGGTTACAGAAACACCATGCCCAGAGTTTTGGGACAAGCATCCAAAGTGTCTGTACAGTGAGCAGTCTACCAGAGTGAGCAGTGACCCAGGTCCAGCAGGTCATTCCGACTTAGGGCTAGGCACTCTTGGTCGCTGTTCCTTACATACAATGCTGGGTGTGCAGGGACATTTTTCCTGGTAAATTCCCATCAAACAGGCCAGTAACTCTAAGTTCCCGTCCTAAAGTGGTTCTACCTAAGGCCAGAGTCTGGCATGCCACATAATCCATAAGCCTGCCTGCACCAGCGTACAGGTGTTCTTGCTGTCAAGGCAAGAGGCCTGGCATAAACAAAAGCTACTGTTGGGCAGCAGTCCAAGGCCCAGAGCTCCAACACAGGGGTTCACAGGCACACAAGAGGCAAGGCTGTCAGGAAGGGGCAAACCCACTTTACTATCACCAGCACAGCCACACCAATATGCACTTCCCTGCCTTCACCCTGTGAGGGGCTCTTATGTCTGTCAATCAAGATAACGGACACTTTTCCATGTCACAGAGCAAAGTGCCCAGCAAGGATATTTATTTCGTGCTCTCTGGCCTCTCTCCATACCGTTGGTTGCCCTTTCTTTAAATTATACATACTTGGTAGCTTGCTGTGAAATATAAAACCATTACAAGTTAAAATAAACTGACTGCCCCGGAGAACCGAGAGCATTAGTTCTGGATCGAAGCCACTGCCTAATCCAGCAGGGCCTTACCTGGTTTGCTGTATCGGGGCCAGGTGCTCTTAGGGGTTGTCAGCCATGTACACTTGGGATACACACGCTGTCTCTGTCGAGGCCTGGGGAAAACAGAACACAGCACAGTTTTTTTCCGTAGTGGATAGGGACCACGCTGGTCTACCTAACGCCACAGGAACTGTGAAAGTCAAACTGTAGGCAGGGAAGATACAAGGAAGAGAGATGCACAGGGTGTCCATCGGGCAAGACGCGGTGGACGGACACAGAGACACAAAGGACACGCAGGCTGTAGGTGAAGCTCTGTGCACGGCCAGAACACAAGGCTCTAAATTCATCCTCAGCACAAACAAAGCAAACAGAGAAAGGCCAAGCAGTCCAATAGAAAGGTGGAGGGGCCCAGGCACGAGGGCACACTCTTTTAGTCCCAGTACTCGGGAGGAGACGCAGGTGGATCTCTGAGTCTGAGGCTGGCCTGGTTTACATAAAGCGCTCCGGACAGCCGAGGCTATACAGTAAGACCCCGTCTTGAATGAAAAGGTGGGAGCATCAAAAAGGATACCAGAAAATGAAAGCCTAACAGGAACAAGCCAGGCTGCTGCTCTGCTGACACGAGGGAGCCGTGAGGTGCTCCCCAGGGCATCAGCTGAACACAAGTAGACCTCGGTTCCGGCTTAGTGCCGGGGAGGAGGTGAACACGTGTCTGATACACTAACACGGGACAGTCTGAAAAGGAAGCCATGGCGACGGGAAGAACACTGGCGGCACCGGCACAGCTCTGGAAGAACATTAGCCCGACAGAGGAACACCCAAGATTGTAGGAAGAGGAAGGCCAGGCTCCTCATACAGATCTGCATGGATCACAGGAGCCACACCCTCCCCACATCCCCTGTCCTGGGCAGAGGGTGACTAGTGGAGAAGGAGGAAGGAGCCCTTTCTTTAGGTTGACCTGAGTGAGCGATCTGTGAACATGTGACATTCTCTATGCTTCTTTGATCACTTAGGTCCATCTAAAACTAATGAGTGACAAGCTGTACTTTCAGAAACAAGAGAGGAACGCTTCAAAGAGAAATAAAATAGCTGCAGAAAAAAACTCAAGTGTAAAGCCAGGCAGTGGTGTCGCACGCCTTTAATCCCAGAACTTGGGAGGCAGAGGCAGGCACATTTTTGAGTTCGAGGCCAGCCTGGTCTACAGAGAGAGTTCCAGGACAGCCAGGGCTACACAGAGAAACCCTGTCTCGAGGAAAAACAAACAAACAAACAAACAAAAACCAAGTGTATTAGAGAAACAGTCAAATCTGAAGGAAAATAAGGCAGGCAACTCACTCACAGAGTCACTGACAGGATGTGACAGGTGAGGTCCCAGGCCCCAGGCCGTCCTGCCTGCCAGTCCTGTAGTAAACCTTTCCCCTGAGGGGCAGCCTCAGGTGGAGAGGGAGTCTGGAGGAACACCTGGAGGGTCTCACCCCCAGTGTGGTGGGCATTGGTCAGAAGGGTTTGAGGAGGCCGGGCGGTGGTGGCGCACGCCTTTAATCCCAGCACTTGGGAGGCAGAGGCAGGCGGATTTCTGAGTTCGAGGCCAGCCTGGTCTACAGAGTGAGTTCCAGGACAGCCCGGGCTACACAGAGAAACCCTGTCTCGAAAAACCAAAAAAAAAAAAAAAAAAAAAAAAAAAGAAGGGTTTGAGGAGGACCTTTGGACCAACAATCACAACAGGAAGCTGAGTTCCCCAAAAGAGCACTGACCACACCAGGAGGAAGAAGGCTCTAGGCTTTGCCTCAGAACAGCAGGGTAAGGAGTGGAGACTGAAAGGAAAATGATGATGTAGCCTATGCTGGCCTTGAACTTGAGATCCCCTGGCTTCGGCTTCCTAAGCACAGAGATTACAGGTAAGTCCACCACGTCTAGCCAAGGACAGTGTTTTTAAAAATTTTTTGTTTTTAAAACGTTTTTTCAAAATGTGTTTTATGTATATGCTTTGTAAACATGTATGTATGTGTACTATGAGCATGCCTGGTACCTGTGGAGGTCAGAAAAGGGTGTGAAATCTTTGGAAGTGGAGTTATGGAGGGTGTGAGCCACCACGTGGGAGCCGGGAATAGAACCAGGTCTTCTGCAAGAGCAACAAGCTCTGAACTGCTGAGTCAGCTCTCTGAACTGCTTTTACACTTGATATAAGTATGTGTGTTCACACTCATGCACACATGTGCGGGCATATGCCTGCCATGGTTCCTTTTTTTTTTTTTTTTGGTTTTTTCGAGACAGGGTTTCTCTGTGTAGCCCGGGCTGTCCTGGAACTCACTCTGTAGACCAGGCTGGCCTCGAACTCAGAAATCCGCCTGCCTCTGCCTCCCAAGTGCTGGGATTAAAGGCGTGCGCCACCACCGCCCGGCGCCTGCCATGGTTCCAGTGTGAAGGTTGGAGACAACTTGGGGGAATTGATTTCTTCTTCCATCATGTCGGTTTCTGACTCAACTTGGCAGCAGGCAGCTGTGCTCACTGACCTGCCTCTCTGGCCCATCTTAAAGTTTTAAAGAAATAAATATAATTCATAATTCAAAGTAAAATATTATAAAAGTAAATGAGCTACCGTCACAGTGACAGTTGCGGCTGTTCAGTAATTACCCTAGGACCGAGAGATGCTCAATGTGCACTCGGACTTGTAGTCCGTGGGTCTGACCGGAGCACTGCATAGGATGAAATAAATCTAATTATTAATTAATGTCAGTAACTAACTTACAGAAACAGGACGTACCAACTATAATAAAATGGCAGACAGACCAAGTACGGCTGCTGGGAAGGGGGAGGAGGGTAAGACACATCTCTGAGTATGTTTGTGGGGGCACTGACAGAAAGACTTACCCTGAATGTGAGCAGTAGGATCCTATGGGCGGGATACTGGACTCAACAAAGGGTGAGGAAAGAGAAAGACAGAACAACTGATTGACTGACTGACTGACAGGGGCTCATGTAATCCAGGCTAGCTTCAAATTCACTTCGAAGTTGAGGATGGCTTTGAACTCCTGGTAGTCCTGCTGCCTCTTCCTCCTCCCAAGTGCTGCAACTGTGTACTACCATGACTGAGTTCTAAGTGTTGAGACTCACACCTGCTAGGCAAGCACTCTACCAAATGAGCCTAGAATCCCAGCCTCGAAAGGGACCATCTGAAATATACATAGTTTTCATCTGTGTTCCCCAAAGAAGACTTAAGAGCTAAAAAATTTAACATTAAAAATATAAAGCAAGAAATAAACAGGTAAGCCAGAGCATGGTGGCATACACCTTTAATCCCAGTACCTGGGGAACAGAGGCAGGTGGATCGCTCCGAGTTCCAGGCTAGTCTGGTGTTCTAGGCCAAGTAGGACTACTATATGGTTAGATTTATCTCATAAATACAAAAGAACAAAAATGCCCAAACAAACCTCACAGGAAACAAAATCTCACAGGAAACACGAGGAAAACAGCAGTGAACAGCAAACGAGAAGCCAGTGGACTTCAGTCATAAGCTAAGAAACAGGCGCTGCAACAACATCAAAAACCCAACCCTCTTGCGTTTGCTACGGGAAAAGAAGAGACTGACCCTGGCGGAGTGGGATCTAAGCTGCACAACTCCTCTGAGGGCAGCTTGGCAGAAGGCAGGTCTGTTTCACAGAATGCGTGCAGGGTGCACCGGGATGACCGAGAGCCTCGAGGTGCACACAAGCCAGCATCTGGGGTAAATAACCAACCCTGGCACATCACAGCACACAGAATGCCAACACAGAAAACCAGATACACAAGACAGGATGTTACGGCGCCAGCAGAATCCTCTCATGGTCACATAAAGCAAAGCCCGGCATGTGCCCCGCAAGCTATAATCAATTACCAAAAATAACCCGGGCGTGGTGGAGAATGAGAGTCAAAGGTCAAATGACTAAACTGATTATATTTTCTAACAAGAAGCACTTGTTTACAATCAAGAAAAAAAAAAAAAAAAAAAACAACCCACAAAATTTACAAAGACAATGCTAGGGCTGGAGAGTGGCTCAGCTGTTAAGAGCACTTGCTGCCCTCACAGAAGGTCTGGGCTTGGTTCCCACAGCCCACATGAATGCTCCAAACTGCATCTAACTACAATTCCAGAAGACCTGACACCCTCTCTGGCTTCTGCAGGTACTGGACATACATTTTCAGACAGGCAGCCACTTTGTGAGTGCATTCCCATGAAGCACTATATTTTTATATATTTTATCAGTATAAATGATGATAATATAATAGTTTTTTTTTTTAAAAAGACAGTACTAAGCTAGCCTTGAGAGCGTAAGTCTATAATCATTGCACTTGAGAGACTGAGGCAGAAGGACAGAGAATTCAAGCCCTGGGCCTCAGAGACGACGCTATCATGAACAAAGAAAAGGCATCCAGGCATTCCACGGAGAAGCGGAGAGGACACACACGGCCCTCCTAACAACACTCCCAGGGGTGGAGCCTTGCACACTCTTCCTTTAGGGAATCAAGGGACACGCTGCATGACGTGCATTCCTGTGGCATGACACCCGACACTAAGAACTATTAAGTCAGCGACCACAATGTCTTTGGCATCTCTGCAAACAGGACGTACATCCAAGAGAAGAAGGTGAGATGGACACAGCCAGCTCTGGAAGTCTTGATGACTCCACAAACCTTTTCTTTTGAGTCATTTCGGACCCAATGTTAAGAGTTCTAGTTGTTCACTACGTGTGTAAATATTTTCCCCATGAAGAACCCATGGCAGTCTTTCTGCCTCAGTTTCCCTCAACACACCCTTCCGTCTAGAGTGTGAGAAAGACTGACAGAACCTGAAGAACACAGACTGGGCGGAGCCTCACCTTTGCTCACCCAGGACCGCTCGAGCACCAAAATACCTCTTCAGTTCTGTGTCTGGATTCAAGTGTCTGTGAGAAAAGTTTAGAAAGAAAAATTATGGTTTTTACAGAAACTGTAAATTTGTATAAAGTCACATTAGAACCTAGTAGGGAGCTTGGCTTGTAGTAGGGGTGCATGCCTGTAATCTCAGTACTTGGAAGGCTGAGGCAGGAGGATCAGGGGTCCCAGCCAGCTCTGAGCACACTGTGAGACCCTGGCAATAACTGTGTCAGGAAGCATACTTTACTGAGCATATGGAAGAGCAACAGAAGGGTACCCACCCAACTGTGCAACGGAGCTCTGCAGCTCAGGAATCTAAGACATCGGGGAGCCCTCTGAAAAGAGGAGGAGTGCTTCGTCCTCGTCATTTCTTAGATGTTTAATAATAAGCTTGTTTGTTTGCTTTGAGGAGTGTCTCATTCTGTAGCCCAGGCTGACCTTGAACCTGTGCTTCAGTCGATGAAGTGCTAGGATTACAAGTGTAAACCCCATTTCCATATCTACATTCTTTGGTTTTGGGGGGACTGAGTATGAGGCCAGCTGTACAGGAGCTGGGATCCAGGGTCCTGCACATGCTAGGTGTGCAGCATCTCCGCAGGGTCCTGCACATGCTAGGTGTGCACTCCACCACCGCACCACATCTCCCCATCCTGCCACTCTCCAAACTACAGTACACTTCTTTCTTGAGTTCATCGTCCACAGCCCAGGCTGGCCCTGAACTCTCAATTCTCCTGTCTCTACTTCACAAGTAATGGGACTGTGGTTACAGGTGTTTGCCACTAGACCTGACTAAAAGACAGTCAACTTTCTTCTCCTTTTTTGTTTGTTTTTTTAAGACAGGGTTTCTCTGTGTAGCCCTGGCTGTCCTGGAACTCGCTCTGTAGACCAGACTGGCCTTGAATTCACACAGATCCGCCTGCCTCTGCCTCTCGAGTGCTGGGATTAATGGTGTGTGCCACAGCGACCTGGCCTGCCTTGGTTTAAATGCTGTTTTCTCTCAGAGTGAAGGCAGACCGACCGTACCTGTGCTCCACATACAGAACGTGCTTCCTGGAGCTCAGGGGAGGGGGACAGGGGTGGCTGAGCCCGCTGCTGTCTTCAATCCTCTCTAAGATGCGATCGATGTCTTCTAGTCCATTTTCCTAAAAGCCAGAACAAGCCGTTAATCACTGCGTTGACTTCCGCTGCTCGGATTCTAGGCATGTACCACCGCACCTGGCTCTGACTTTACTTTCAATGTTGTAGTACCAGAGACAGAATTATTTATTTTGAAAAAGAATGATTATATTGACTTACTTCCTAAAAGAT
Organism: Mastomys natalensis; assembly: GCA_021653895.1. Classification (NCBI taxonomy): domain Eukaryota; kingdom Metazoa; phylum Chordata; class Mammalia; order Rodentia; family Muridae; genus Mastomys; species Mastomys natalensis. Next base: position 13,213 of record JAJTUV010002672.1, on the reverse strand, counting down.
ATCAAATGCTGCACAAACACTCAAAAAAGGAGACTTGTCTCACTACAGAAATTCAGAAGAGCTCGAACCACAGACTCAGAGGGCCCTGGAAACCACAGGCCAAAACACCACTGTGTCTTCTGGAGAAGCCGACTTCCTTGGGTAAACTGAGTCATGACTCCTCACTGGCAGTAACAAAGCTATGACTTTTTCCAGAACTAACAGTAAGACATGGGATATGAGGCATGAGGTAGCAAGAGGACGGATGGCACCATCTGATGATGGCAGGCCCGTCATGGCTTCTACACTCACTACCATTTTAGTCATCAGGATGAGACAAAGGCAGCTGAGCAAGGAACAGTCACCTCAAACCCCAGAGCCCAAGAGTGGGGTCTGAGACCCAGGGAGCAAAGGGAACAAACCACACAGAGACTGTAAGTGGTCTTCCCCTTTGTTCTCCTGGCCTCTGAGCTAAGCCTCTTGGGAAGCTATCAAAGTGTTCAATAAGAAACTTTCTCCGAGGACCAGCCTGAGGTACCAGCAGGGAACAGTGAGGCTCAGGCAGAGGAACCAGACCGTTGGACAACATACCGAAGATTCTCCTGTGCAGCTTTTCTTATTTTTCTGCTTCTTTTTCTTCTTTCGGAGTTTGCCACTTGCATTAGACTAATGGAAGAGACATTTTAATCAATGGAAAGAAATAAAATCATAAACATTAAGAACTACCCAGCAGCCAGGCCTGGTGGCACATGCCTTTAATCCCAGCACTCAGGAGACAGAGGCAGATCTCTATGGGTTTGAGGTCAGCCTGGTCTATACAGAGATCTCCAGGGTAGTGAGGGCTATACAGTGCGACCTGAATTTTAAAAAATGAATAAAAAATAAAAATAAGAATTTAAGCTGGGCAGTGGTGGTGCACGCCTTTAATCCCAGCACTCAGGAGACAGAGGCAAGTGATCTCTTTGAGTTTGAGGCAATAAGTAAAACAAATAAACAAACAAAAATGTAGGCAACCCCAATCCTACCCTCCTCTGTGGTAGTCCCCGCCCTCCTCCCTCCTCAAGTCCTTCCAGTTCACTCGCATTTCAGCAGTAAGAAACACCTGCCATGGTCCTCCCTCCCGTGTACACATGGTATCCCTGCCCGTGTGCTTAGGCCTGCCCATGGCCTATCGTAGGTAAAGCGCACAGGACCACCCAGCCACTGGACACTGGCATTCCATCTTCATTCTGGCAACCATTCCCTGCTGTGCTCTAGAAGCTGGGACTCGTTGGGCCAGGGCGGCCCGCTATGAGGCCTCTGCTCCCCCGCAATACCTCCTGTAGCCAAGTCCTGTGAGGACTTGAGCGTCACTGGACTGCATGTTCTCATCAGGCATAGGCACTCCCAAAAGAGGCAGAGGACACACTTATGGTACCCCCGAGGCTACCACTGGTCTTCAGATTTCTACAGAAACCTCATCCAGGCTCCTCAGGGCAACCAAACAATTGATGGACTCCAACTCGGAAGAATTCAAGAAACTGGTAGCACAGGGTGGGTGTGGCCAGCACCTTGGGGCTCTCCCTCCAGCATGCCTCACAGTTACCCATCACCATGTGATTGATCCTCTATACCTGTTCCGGGGACCCTGCTTTGGTTGCCTCTCCATCTTGCTTGGTCTCTGGGTTCCCATGTTTAGCCCTTCCTTTGTTCCCTGACGACACAGAGTCTGGCAGGGCACAGTCAGACCTCTCCCCATTTACCACAAGGTCGTCCTCCAGATCCTCGATGTTTATCTGGAAAAAAGGATGAGAAGGAGATGAAAGCAACTGAGCACCTCAGCGCAGGGCACACGGACTCTGCCGAGCACCTCAGCGCAGGGCACACGGAGACTCTATCCAGCTGAAAATGGAGGACTGAATAAGCCCGAATGAGGAGGTGAGACGCAGGAGCGCCTGGCCCAGGCAGCACCAGCAGCTCTGAGCTTGTGAGTGAGTGCTGACTTAGTCGGTGCACCGAAGAGGAACATCATCTCTAGGCGTAACATCCAGAATCCCCAACCACAATGACCCCAGTTATTGAGTACCACACAAGGGCAACTTTAATTTCTTCTCTGCTTTATGTGCATGGGTATTCTGCCGACATGCACGAATATGCACCACTTATATGTCTGGTGCCCATGGAGACCCGAGGAGGGTGTCATAAACCCTGGAACTGGACAGCTCCCAGTCGCCATATGGATGATGGGAAGCAAACCTGGGTTCTGTGGAAGAGCACTCAATGCTCTTGACTACTGAGCCAACTCCAGATTCAATTAACCATTTTTAACTGTTAAGACTTCCCAGACAAGCCGGGCGGTGGTGGTGCACGCTTTTAATCCCAGCACTTGGGAGGCAGAGACAGGTGGATTTCTGAGTTCGAGGCCAGCCTGGTCTACAGAGTGAGTTCCAGGACAGCCAGGGCTACACAGAGAAACCCTGTCTCGAAAAACAAAACAAAACAAAACAAACAAAAAAAAGACTTCCCAGACAAGACCCCACAATCCCTGTAAAGGGCTGCTGTAAAGAGAATTTACTTTCTGCATTGGCAGAAGCAGCCAGCAGAACTCTTCATTGTGAAGAGCGATTATATACCTGGGAATCAGGTACAATAACAGACGTCTACAGGGCAGAAGTGACCAAACACCTAGAAACATCACAGATTTTCTTTTTGCATTGCTGAAACACTCTCGCAAATAGAACGCTAACACATTCATCCTGTCCTTACAGCAGTTCTCAGTGTGCAAACCTTGCTCAAGACAGCCTCGCCAGGGTGGAGGACAAAATACCAGTCAATGTGGACTGGAGGGAGCTTGGCAGTTAAGAGCACTGGTTGCTCTTCCAGAAGACCTGGGTTTGAGTCGCAGCGCCCACACATATGCTTATAAAACCATGTATAGCTCTGGTTCCAAGAGATGAAACACACTATTCAAGCCTTTGTGGGTGCTAGGCATACATGTGATACACAGACATCCATGCAGACAAAGCATATCCATACACATAAAAATAGTAAGTCTTTTAAAAAAAAAGAGCATGCCCATCTCTACCCTCAAGCCACTGAATGCACCGCTTTGGCAGTAAACATTTAGCTCTACTTTTGAGATTCTTAACACGTTTCATCCTATCCAAATAAAGGCCTGGCCTTTGCTCTGCCTCCCGTAGTAACGTCTTCTCCACTGGGGCTTCGACCCACATTGACCAGAGGATTTAAAGGGGCCCTTAGGCCAAGTCAGATAGATGATCTAAGGTGGATATCCAAAGGCGGTCGCTCGGCCTACTGAAGCTCCGCAGAGCCTGTCAGCCACGGGGCTGTACAGCAAAGCCCCTTTTAGTGAACCCCACCAATATACCATGTACACAGCTCATTTTGTAACCCCTGTGGCCAAAAACAACAAAGACCCGAACGTGGAAACTCAGGCTGGGAATGCCCCACGCACACTGTCACAGTGAGAAGTGTCACCTGTACACGCCAGCGAGCACAGTCACAGCTCTGGAACCTCACTTTGTGAACGCTCCCTCTTTGTAGGAACAAAGTGAATGGTATTTCTCACCAATTATTGAACTTGGAAGGTGCCCTGGAACCCCGACAGTTGGAACTATCGTCAGAAGGGCAGTCACATGATTTCCCTCATACTCTGCAGCTGTGAGAGAAATCCTGCTCATGCAGGTTTAGATGAAGTTAGGGACTGCTTTATACATTGTTCTAATAGAATAAAATCACTGTGATGTGCAAAAGTGCTTTTTAGCTCTTTGGGTAGCTTAGGTTTTGTTGAAACAGGGTTTCTCTGTGTAGCTCTGGCTGTCCTGGAGCTACCTCCGTAGATCAGGCTGGCCTCAAACTCAGAGATCTATATGCTTCTGGCTCTGCTGGGATAAAAGGCACGTGCCACCACTCCCAGCTCCAATTTATTTTCCTTGTTGTTAAAGATTTATTTATGTATTTACTTAATTATTTATTTAATGTGAGCGCACTGTAGCTGTCTTCACACACACCAGAAGAGCGCAGCAGATCCCACTACAGATGGTTGTGAGCCACCATGTGGGTGCTGGGAATTGAACTCAGGGCCTCAGGAAGAGCAGTCAGTGCTCTTAACCACTGAGCCATCTCTCCAGCCCCTTAAACTTTTTTTTTAAGATTTATTTATTACTATGTACACGGTGTTCTGACTGTGTGTCTGTGTGAGAGGATGTCAGATCCCCTGGAACTAGAGTTACAGACAGTTATGAGCTCTTAACCGCTGAGCCATCTCTCCAGCCCTTCCTTCCTTCTTCCTTCCTTCCTTTATCTATCTATCTATCTATCTATCTATCTATCTATCTATCTATCTATCTAAGACAGTCTCACTACATACTCATTGCTGGTCTTCAACTCACATCAATCCTCCCACATTAGCCTCTATGTGCCACTACACCCAACTCTGAGTCAATTTTTAAAAATTTGCTGTCTACTTTTTTTTGAGTTTATACATACACAGTATATATAAATATACAAGTAATATACATATTGCAAATATATGTTATAAATATATTAGTCATATATATTTGTATATTTATATATACTATAAATTTATATATACAACAAACATAAATTTATGATATAAATATACATGTCTCTATTACTAATATGTTTATGTAAAGCACATATTTTATTATCTATATTAAATATATTTACTTATGTATTTTATATTAATTTACTGTATATTATATTTACTTAAATATTCATGTTATATATTTATGTTAAGCATATGTTTCTATATACTATATATGTTATATATACCATAGTCCATATATGGTATAAATATGATTTTATTTTGGTTTTCTTGGAGACAGCATCTCTATATGCAGCCCTGGCTGTCCTAGAACTTACTATGTAGACTAGCTTAGTTTCAATTCACAGAGATCTGCCTGCTCTGTGTGTGCCACCATGCCCAGGAGACCATGTCATATAAACAAACAAACAGGAATGCAAAGTCTGCCTAAGACTCTGGGTTCAACCCCCATCCCTGCAAAACAAACAGAATATATTACTTACTATTCAGCAGTAAGAAAGAACAAACAATAAATACTCAGAACTAAATAACTCTCAAAAGTATATTCGCCAAACAAGTGAGCATAGACCAGATGTTTCATAGGCACAGACAGTTTACACAGATGGAAATGTCAAATTCCCACTCAGTGCACTTCATTATATAACTTCAGTAAGCTGACTTTATTTTTTTTAAAGACAGGGTCTCAGTATGTTGTCCTGGCTGGCCTAGAAGTTGATATGTAGGCCAAGATGTCCTTTATTTAACTCAGAAATCCTCCTTAATGCAGGGATTCGAGGTGTGAGCTGTCACGTCCAGCAATAGACTGATTTTTAAAAACTCTTCTGACTGAAACGGTACAGAGTTCTAACCTAGAGTCAGGCGTGGCCCGAGGCCACCTCTGCCCCGCATCCTTTCCCATCAGCCCTGAATGTATTAAACAAACCACTTGTCAGCTCGTGCTTCCGGAGTTCTTCTGTCCCTTCCATTTCCAACTACTGTTGAGTGCTGATCACACGCCCAGCACATGCTACAGGCTGCACCCATGAGCCCACACAGGCTTCATGACAGCCACACGAGTTAGCAAGAACACCCCCCAACTTTCATTCAGTATCCTGTCTAGGCTCTCATGCTCGGACAGGATGTCTCAAGAGGGACAGCCAGGACAGGAGGCTCTGACTCTACATCCTTGTACACAAGCCTACAACAAGTATTTGTTTTGCTTTGAAACAGGGTTTTTCTGTTAGCCCTGGCTGTCCTAGAACTCACTATGTAGACCAGCCAGGGTGACCTTGAACTCACAGAGTTCTGCCTGTCTCTAACTCTGGGATTAAAGGCATGCACCACCACTGCCTGGGTAATAATTTGTTTTATTAAAATCAGCACAGATAGACATGGACACTGTCCTGAGGGGCGGTGATACATCTGTGAGCAGCACAGTCTGTTGCTAAGGAACGTATATTCTAGCAGTGGGAGACAAGCAGCATATATGGAAGAAGAGTAGCTCAGTGTGGCTGGTGGGAGCTGCGGGGGGGGGGGGGGGGAACGTGGGGAGGAAGGAGGGTAACACCTAAGCATACCCATGGGAGGGGTGGATGAAACAGGGAGCAAGATTAGAAACAGGGAGAACTGACATAGCAGATGGCAGACACCTGCTGGGGAAGGAGAGCTGTCACTGCGTACTCCTGACAGACTGAGCCATAGCAGCAGTGCTGAAGGCTCCCTGTGACCTGAGACAGATAAAGGGGTCTCACTCCACCCAGCACTGCATAGATTTGAGGCACTGTTAGAAGCTCTACGAACATTAATAACTTCCTCACATTCTGATGTTAATTTCCTGTAACTAAGGAAAGATTTTGGGGAACAGAGCAATTTGGGGACCTGGCAATTGTTGAATTCTCCCCCGGCTGCCTCCAGGAAGACAACTGTCTGCCAGACAACCCATACTCAACATTGCTTTGAACATTCCAGAGGCCTGGGAAAAAACCTAAGCAGCCATGATCACAGCTGACTGATCAGGCTGACAGGTGTAGCCTCAGAAATACTGTTTCCCTTTGTATCAGCCTTGTACAACCACTAGCCTTGGTTTGGGGATGTAGGTGATTCCCTGGTCCCAAACCCCAGTCCTCTGGAAAGGCAGCAAGGCCTCTTCAGCACTGGGTTGTGTCTTCAGGCTCCCCCCACCCTCCCACCCCTGCTTGCTTACTTTAGTAGTGTGGGCTAAGCTGGTCTAATACAAAGAAGCAGTTGAGCAGTCAGCAGCCTGGGCCCCCAAAGGTAGCAAGACAGCCAGCTGCCTGACATCTGAAAAGGAGGCAACTGAGCAGTTAGAGTGTCAGGGATGGGAGCTGAGGCTAAAGGTACAGGTGGTAGGGAACCAGGGAAGCCAGAAAGCAGGACAGTTCAGGAGAGCTGTAAAATCTTTAGGGCCAATGGTCTCAGATACCCAAGGTCTGAGGGCTAACACAGCTTCTGTCAAGGGAAGACTTCTGTAAGGATGAATGATGTGATGTCTAGGCTCTGCTTGAAATCACCTCTTAGAGAGCAGGGAGTAAAGTTATATTAAAGGTATGTAAACGGACGGGAACTGGATCCTGGGTACATACGGGTTATTTGTATTTCTCTATTTTTGTGTGTGCATGTTTAAAATTAAACCTAGCTGGGAGATGGTGGCACACTCCTTTGATCCTAGCACTTGGGAGGCAGAAGTAGGTGAATTTCTGAGTTTGAGAAGCAGCAACTCAAAGTTGTCTACAGAGTAAGTTCAAGGATGGCCAGGGCTACATAGAGAAAGCCTATCTTGAAAAAGAAATAGCCGGGCAGTGGTGGCGCACACCTTTAGTCCCAGCACTTGGAAGGCAGAGGCAGGCAGATTTCTGAGTTCGAGGCCAGCCTGGTCTACAGAGTGAGTTCCAGGACAGCCAGGGCTACACAGAGAAACCTTGTCTCGAAAAACCAAAAAAAAAAAAAAAAAGAAAAAGAAAAAGAAATAATGATAAGCAAAAGTAAATCTAATAAAACACTTAAAATGAAGGGACTGCCGGGCGGTGGTGGCGCACGCCTTTAATCCCAGCACTTGGGAGGCAGAGGCAGGCGGATTTCTGAGTTCGAGGCCAGCCTGGTCTACAGAGTGAGTTCCAGGACAGCCAGGGCTATACAGAGAAACCCTGTCTCGAAAAAACAAAAAAATAAAAATAAAATTAAAATAAAATAAAATGAAGGGACAAGAGACAGTAGGAATGGGGGTTGCCTTCAGGCTCAAAGTCAGAGGAGGTAGGAGAGTTCTGACTGTACCAAGGAGAGATGTATTTCACCACCACCACAGACTACAGGACGAATCCTTCCCTTTCCTTATGGGAGAAATGAACAATCTCTGAACCAAACTTCCAAAATGTCTGTGACATTTCCCTCACTCTTCAATATCTTTGCTAGGAACTTTTAAACCTGCTAACTGATAAAAGGCTGGGACAGTGCTGTCTAGGGCAGTACTATGGTAGGGTAGGCATGGTTTCATATCTGTGCATTGAGGAAGACGTAGTACTTCATGTGTCCCAGCTAGCTGAGACAACTCGCTGCAAGACTGAGTATCAGACACATTGCAAGTTTTTAACTCACTCGTTTTAACTCATCTCCACATGTGCCAGTTGGAGATACAAAACGAGCTAAACCGACATATTATCTGCCAACCCATGAAGTCAGAATCATAATTCATGCACAAATGAAACTGCAGACCCAGGTCTGTCAGTCATAAGGGAAAACACGGGACTCAGGAGTGCCACACATTTTTCTGCTGCGAAGGATGCGCTAGGTATAACTAGCCGGGACACACAGTACTGTGACGAATAAGCCAAAAATGTTTGCAAAACAGCTAGAAGCGAGAGACCTCCCCCAAGGCGCAGATATGAACCCATGCCTACCCCACTATAGCACCGCCCGAGCATAAACCTACCCCTTCAGAGGAGCCTAGACCCAACTGAACCCCACCGCCCACTCACCCTCCCTAGGGGCCCTCCCCGAAGCTGTCGGGCAGGTCGCGCCACGCCCACCCTGACGTCACGGCCCTGTCTTGCCCCTACGTCACATCACGTCTCAGGACACTGCCCCGAGACACGCCCTATGCTGCAGCAGCGTCCTGTCACTCAGCCCCTCGTCGGCACCCCCGCCAGGCTTCAGAAGCCCCTTCGCTCGGCATTTTATCCCACCTTCCGCTCCATCCAGTCGGGGAACACCGCTCCACAGCTCCCCGAAATGCAATTCCGCACGACCTCATCACCCCACCCACCCTGCTGAAGGCCCGCCCTCCCCGATGCGGCGCAGTCCCTTCTCTCCGCCCACTCGACTGCAGTCCAGACCCAACTTTATGCCCCCTTCGTATGACGTCATGCCCCCCACTATCCCCCTCTGGTTGCCCAGCTCCTCACCAGCTCGAACCGGTTGTTGACACGGACTCCTTCCTTCCCTGCACCCCCAGGGCGCCGGCCACCCAGCCCGGTTTTGGTGCCTCTTCCTCTGCGTCATCATCATCAGGGAGGACAAACTGCAAGGCGTCGGGCCCCAGGGGTTTCCTGGCCGCGCTGTTCCCCCCTGAGCCTCCGGAGGGCCCGGCGCGACATAAGACCCGACGGCCTGATGTGCGCAGAGGGACGAGGAAGAGCAGCAGAGTGGCGGCGCCTGCGCACTGGCGGCGCGCTGGCGCAAGGTTGGCGTGTCGCGTTTGCGCGCCGCGGCTCTCCGGAACTTCCTCCCAATTCCCCGGTGGAGTCAGGGAAGGTGCAAGGGTGGCCCAGGGAGTTCTCGCGAGAGTCGGGCCCTAGCGGCGGCGGCGGCGGTAGTGCGGCAAGTCAGTTTGGGAGACGTCTGGGTTGCAGCAAGCTGGCTGTGCGGCGGGCGGCAACGCGCAGGCGCAGGCACGCCGCGGACGAGATTCCGGGGCGAGCGGGCGAGCGCCGGAGGGGAGGGAGCGAGCGCAGGTGCGCACGCCGCAAGGCCCGTGTGCAAAGACTTCTGTTCTGACAGTAGCGAGGGACCCAGTCCCCAACCCAGAGGGTTGCGACTTGTCCTGTGTTCCCCACCCTCACGTTGCTACTAGACTGAAAGGGACAGTTTTCGCCTTCATAGAAACAGTCTAGCCGGGCGGCGGTGGCGCACGCCTTTAATCCCAGCACTTGGAGGCAGAGCAGAGGCAGGCGGATTTCTGAGTTCGAGGCCAGCCTGGTCTACAGAGTGAGTTCCAGGACAGCCTGGGCTACACAGAGAAACCCTGTCTCGAAAAACCAAAAAAAAAAAAAAAAAAAAACAAAGAAAGAAAAAAGAAAGAAAAGAAACAGTCTAACTTCTTCAAGATAATCTCTCCACGAGGTGCACCGAGTTAGGTGTTAGGGGTTTGCTTTTTATTGTCGCAGAGGCAACAGGGATGGTCATGTTTACAGGGGTACTGGGTGAGGGGAGCTGTCTCGGTGTGGATCCCTGGTCTGAAGTCGAGGTGGCAGCCCTACCTACGTGTATTCTAATGCAGGAAGGTTTTCGCAATAAGGACATAGGGATCTTCTGAACAGATCCTTTCTTTTCGGTGTTCTTTTTTTTTTTTTTTTTTGGTTTTTCGAGACAGGGTTTCTCTGTGTAGCCCTGGCTGTCCTGGAACTCGCTCTGTAGACCAGGCTGGCCTCGAACTCAGAAATCAGCCTGCCTCTGCCTCCCAAGTGCTGGAATAAAGGTGTGTGCACCACACCCGGCTTTTTTTTTTTTTTTTTTTTTTAAACCAAACCAAACAAAAACACTCCCTGAAACCGAGCTCTTGCTGTGTAACCCTGGCTGCCCTTGAAGCTTACAGAAATCATGTTTCTGAAGAGCTGGAATCACAGAGCGATTCCATGTCCGGGCTTCATTTTTTATACTTTTGGAAAACTCCTAGACAAGCCAGGATTGAGTACCTCCAAAGTACTCAAGAGCTAGTGTTGGGTTGGACCTTTTCCCGATCTGAGAGCAGGAGAGGGCTGCATGGGTGTGGAGACAGCCATCACTGCTGAACTAGGCCAGTCACTGCTCTAAATTCCAACTTCACTTTGGGAAATAGATCTCCTTTTACAGGCGAAGACTTGGCTTAGCTAGTTAAGTACCCCAGAAAGAACCTGGTTTTGCATTCCTGTGACTCTCAAAGTCCACACAAGGTAGGCGGTTCACAAGGACAGGTGGGCAGAGCACGTCTCTATTCCAGCTCTGGTGTGAGTTCACTGTGTGCTCCACTCAGCCTGACTCCCACAGGAGTCTTGGTTCTGCCCTAGGTTGGATGCTGAGAATGACTGACTTAGCTGCTCTGCCCACACTATGCTAAACTCTTAGTACTTCAAAGTTGATGGTCCATAGCTGTCTCAAGGCGTCCCGCCACAATCCTCTTCCCCTCTTCCCTGCTTCTAATCACCGTTTTTGTTTTTTTGAGTTTTTTATTTAATGTTATCTGCATGTACATCTGCATGCCCAAGATTTCAGATGGTTGTGAGCCACCGTGTGGTTGCTGGGAATTGAAATCAGGACCTCTGGAAGGGCAGCCAGTGCTCTTAACTACTGAGTCATCTCTCCAGCCATCGTGTCACCATGATCAAGTGCTGTGACCAACTTACACAGGCCAGTCGTAGCCTCCCCTAGGAATAAAATGGAGATCTCTGTCTGGAACTGCTTCTCCTGAGATAGAAGTCGTGGACCCAGAGGATGGAGTCGATAAACCACTAACTCCTAATGTGTCTCCCTGAACTGCTGCTTGTCTGGTCCTTAAGGAAATCGCAGTTCTAAACCACTGTATTTGTCATCGTCTCCGATAGATGAGGCTAACAGTACTTCAGGGGGCTGACATGCAACCTACTGTTTAGAAGGGACCAGCAACCCTAAGGACCGTAAGACAGAAGGGCAGGCTGCTCTCTTGCCTAAGTGGCCTCTGGAAGCGGATGCAGGGCTCTGTATGACCGGGGCATTTCCTTGCAGCTCAGCTAGGTGTTTCCCAGGATACGAGTTTACTGCTGTCATTTGTGTTATATGAGGATCAGAACTGGTGACGCCGTGCTTGGAGTGAGCTGGCTGTGTGGCGGTGGCTGTCCATGAGACTACCACACAAACATGAGGGTTTTCCTGTTTGAGAGTTTGTTTGTTCACTATGTAACTCAGACACCTGCAACTTGCTACATACCCCAGACTGGCCTCAAACTAGGATCTTCCTGACGCTAATGGTGCTGGGGTAACAAGTTGAGCCTCCATACTTGGTTAAAGGTGACTGTTGTCGTTGCTGGCTAAGTGGCAGTGGGGATTCCCGACCTTCTCTGCCTGTTCTTTTAAAACCAAAACAAAGGCTGGAGAGATGGCTCAGTGGTTAGAGCGCTTGCTGCAACTCTAGTGAAGGAACTGAGTTCAGTTCCTAGCACCCACGTACAACTCACAACCCAGTTCCTAGCACCCACGTGTGACTCACCACCGCCCTCGACTCCAGTTGATAGCCTCCATGGGCTCCCGCATGCATGTAGTCAACATAAGTTAATGTAAGCAAACATGGAACACAAATAAATGCATCTTTTAAAATTTAAAAAGTCAAAATACAAAGGCAGTCTGTGGGGTGCTCAGATGACTGAGTACTGGGGGCTAGCCGCTTTTATTGGGTATTCTAATTTCAATGATAACTTGCACAGATCCATCTGTCACAGTCATGTGCCCTGGGTGCCTCTTCTAGTCCTAAGCAGGCCATTAGAGGCTGGAGTCAGCCTGCAGACCTCAGTTGGCAGGCTTCAGTTGAAGTTCTAGCATATTCTGAGATAAGTAATTAAGTCTCTTTACCTCTGAGCCTTTCTTTCCTAAGTGGGGGCAGCGACAGAAACCCCCTGCCTGGGTGCATGTAAGCAGACACGGTGCTTAGCACAGGCCTGTCCTGAGTCCTGAGTCCTGCCTCTGGGCTAATGAACATGACATCACCATCATTCGGGAGTATCTGTGCTCTACAGACTGCATTGGCCTACAACCCTGGCAGTGAAATAACAGGGTATGTAATGCTTCCCTGACAGGAAGCAGGTCACCAAGCCCTCCCAGGAGATTCCAGTCACCCCCTCCCATCCCCAGCTGCACCATGGTCTTGATATAGGAAGTAGAAAATTGGCTGGGGGTGTGATTTACAGGGATGCAGTTTTCTATGGGTGACAACCCATGCTGGGGTGGGTCTTCGTGGTGACACAACGACCTGAGAGTCACTTATGTTCCCGTAAGTAAACCTGTATTACGGTAATCTCAGTAAACTCATCAAGCTGGACTTGAGGGGAATCATTTCTTTGGTCCATCAGTGCCGTATCTGGATGCTTGTTCATATCTATCTCCCTAGGAAAAGTCACATAACGCTAGCAAGAGACCAAGAGCAAGCTTGACTTGGGGGTGCCTGGGCTTCTTCCCAGCAAAATCCCACATACTCAGAGGCCTCCCGGTGCCTCTGCGGCCTGAGCTCCTAAGTACAGCAGAAGTAACCTGGTCCTCGGGTCCACTCAGGAAGAGAGGCTGTCACATGCTCACTATGGAAGAGAACCAGGGCATGGGGCAGGAAAGCTGAGTTCTGAGATCCAGAGTCCCCTGCCCTTCCTCCTTCCCAACCCCTCCCAGCCTTTCCAAGGATCCTGAGAGGAAAGAGACAATGTATATAAATATAGGCCATATATATTATAAATGTAT